>PITA01002873.1:0-78796 GCA_004023965.1 Spilogale gracilis
AAATGCAGTGTGGTCTCTGACAGCACTTAGCGAAAGGGTGCCAGAGTGGTACAGCCACCTGCTGTTGGGGAAGGCTGGCCTTAGTGTCAGTCGGCAAGAGACTGCCCTAGATGCTGTCCCAGGCCGTGCTGCAATTTACCAGAGATTGACATGCCACAAACCTTGTTCCCAAGAGGCACATGGCAGAGAGGGAGTGGGCAGGGCAGGATTGGGCAGACTCAGATGCTGGGCTCCGAGAAGGCCTCCAAGAGGGCCAGGGAGTCAGGGCCTGCTGGGCAGGGGTAATGGGGCACCAGCTGAGCTCTGAGGACAGCAGCATCGGCACGATGACTCCGAGGGGGAAGAAGGCATTTCTGAGGAGGGGCCACTACTGCGAAGGCTGCCTCAAGCTGGATTCTTCACCAGCCTAAAAGCACACATTTCAGTTTTGTGCAAGTCATGGGCTCAGTGGGCAATGGCCAAGGCTCGCTGAAATCTGGTGTCAGTGAACGTGGGGGGGCATCAAGTTCAGGCAGGGCCTCCACCTGCCATCAGCAGGTGGGGACTTAGCCGAGACCATGCTGTGGCTGGTAAACAGCACCCGGGCTGTCGAGCTGTGCTCTGACCTAGAGGGTGTTGTGCGGCGTCATAGACTACGGCCTCTGAGCGTTCAGACCTCGGTGTTCATATGTCACGTTGCATGTAAAGTATGTTCCAGATCTTCAAAGCTCTTCTGTTTGATCTTTTGGTACAATTTAGGGGAGCATCACCTCCTTCAGTGGATGAGAAAACACAGGGGATGTTCTTAAAATCCTCTCAGTAATACGGGGTGGAATTGAGCCCCTTACACACATGGGCCCTCAGACCCCCAGCTGAGATGATGCTTCTTTCTTTCTTTCTTTCTTTCTTTCTTTCTTTCTTTCTTCTTTCTTTCTTTCTTTTAAAAGATTTTATGTATTTATTTGATAGAAACACAGTGAGAGAAGGAACACAAGCAGGGAGATCGAGGAGGGAGAAGCAGGCTTCCCACTGAGCAGGGAGCCTATGTGGGGCTCCATCCCGGGACCTCAGGATTATGACCGAGCCAAAGGCAGACGCTTAAAGACTGAGCCACCCAGGCGCCCCTATTTAATTCTTTATTTAATTCTACCCCGAGGCCAGTTTGCATGTGAGGACCAAGGCCCTTGGAGTCTTGTCCTTTGCTGACCAAGCCCAAGCTTCTTTCCAACATGGTTGGCTGACTACCCCCAGAGAGCATTAAAAAAGAAAACTTCAGATCTCTCTTTTTTTTTTTTTTTTTAAGATTTTTAAATTTATTTGACAGAGAGAAACACAGCCAGAGAGGGAACACAAGCAGGGGGAGTGAGAGAGGGAGAAGCAGGCTTCTCCCTTCCCAGTAGGGAGCCTAATGTGGGGTTCGATCCCAGGTCTCCGGGATCATGACCTGAGCCGAAGGCAGTTGCTTAACCAACTGAGCCACCCAGGCGCCCCGAAACTTCCAGATCTCTTAAATTAGGTCCAGAACTGGCAGAGTTCTGGTGTCACTTCTGTGTGTTCTGTTGCCCCAAGCAAGCCACCGGCCAGCCCAGGTTCAAGGCAGGGTGACAAACTTCACTTTCCATGGGAGGAGCATGTGCATCAAGGAAAGGGAGAATGGATGGGGCCCTTTGGAGACCATCCACCAGTCATGAAAGCAAGTAATCTGGGCTTTCACTGTTGTCAGGTACTAATGCTAAGTGTTTTTATGCATTTTATTTAATTCTCATATAACGGTTGTATGAGGGAAGTGCTAGTATCATTTCTATATTATAAACGAAGAAGCTGAGGCATGGACAAATGAAGCAACTCTTTCAAAGTCAATGGCTCTCCTTGGAGAAGAGTGGATTTGAGTCAGGGAAGTCCAGTTTAAAACCCCTTCTTGGGCAAAGAAACAATCCTGGGGGAGTTTGTAGGCAAGCTTGGAATTCTTTGGTGTGCATACCTTTGTGTTCCTTGCTATGGGATTCAAAAAGTACAAGCAACATCTAGGAATAAGTCTGAAACATACAAAATGAGTATTGAGCAGGGAGCCCGATGTGGGACTCGATCCCGGGTCTCCGGGATCATAACCTGAGCCGAAGGCAGTTGCTTAACCAACCGAGCCACCCAGGCGCCCCACACTGCTCTGGTTCTTATGAACTAAAGAGCCTTGGGCAAGTTTCTTCATTTGAAAAATGGCATATCAGCACCTCCTCCATAGAGGTACATTAGGATTCAGTGAGGTAATTTGAGCAAAGCCCCGAGAGCAGTGCCGGGCCCTCAGCCTCTCGCAAGTGGTGGTTACCGGGCTTCCCCCGTCGCTGTTTGCAGGGGGGGTGGCTGGGTGCCTGTGCTTGCGTACTTGGTATTATGTTCTGCCTTAGCCAGAGTGTCCGCCCTCCAAACTCAAAACGTTGTAGATTTCTGGCCACCAATCCATCCCAAGTCCAGAAAGCACTGGCTCGCTGCTTCCTTTGCACTGATCTCCCTTTCATGCCACGAGGGGATCCACAAGGATTCAGGCTCTGCCATCTTCACCCCCGTGGCTTTGGGAGCACTCCGAGGCCATGGGCTGTGAGAAGCAGTCTGGCCTCCTGGACCGGGGACCCCAGGCTGACTCTACCGTGTAACCACAGCGGGTCCTTCGCAGGTGAGCTAATCTGACTTTCCTTGGAGGGTTCTCAGGAAAATTACTCTAGTGCTGTGCCAGGCACCTCCCAGGACCGCTAAACAGAAGCTTGGCTCATTACTGACAGCGTCTTCTGAGATCCGCAACTCTGGGTACTGCTCTTTGGCGCGAGCCGCCTAGCCATTGGTCTGAGCACATGATAGCCCTACTATGTTGGTTCTTACAAGGGGGCCGCGTACCTGGATTTCACCCACAAAGTCCACTTTGGAAGCAGCTGGTGATCCCGTGAGTTGTCCTGGAGCTAAAGGTCTTACCTGCCTCTTGCCTTGGCCAGGGTCTCCTTTATGCCAGTTCAGCAAAATCAGGATGACCCCTGATCTCAGGGCTTATGCGCAGAGAATGTTTGCAGCCCCCATCAGCCACCCGTCCCTCCCCACACCAGCCAGCCTGTCCACAGCTCCGGCGACCAGACCTCAGGCTGTCCTTGGTACGTGTGTGGAAACATCAGAACTGAAGCCTAGCTGGAAACCCAGAGCCCTTCTTGCGGCCATAAGGACCCAAGCCCCCTTCTGCAGAGGGAATGAGGTCCAAGCAAGCAGAGAGGGTCAGGACTTTCTGTAACGAGCCGTGCCTCTCACTGAGGCTCCTTTCAGGCAGGTGCAGGCTACTTTGAAAAATTTCCCCTTAGTTTCTCAGGGATACCAGCCAGGAACTCACACTTGAACCTTATGTTGAATGAGCAACTCTTCTCTTGTGAGCGTGGGTCCAGCCTGGCAGGAAGGTTGTAATGTTGGTCATAGTACGACAGTACGACCCCCTGGCCCCTGCCTGCTCTATCCTACATCACACCTCCCCTCTTGAGACCAAGGGGGACCCTCCTAGCCTTGGGAAAGGAGCATGTAAAATGAATAGACTAATAGGGATCTGAGCCCAGAAGCAGAGTAACATTCTTGTTTATAATATCTGTTGTTGAACGTTTACCATATATGTGCGATGTGTGTGTTTCTCATACACTTATGTGTATATGGCCTAGCACTGGCTAGGCAAAGGATCTACAGTGACATAGAGTTATTCGTTCATTCAAGACCCATTTAACATGTGTCTCCTACCTGTAAGGCACTATCCTTAGTGTTGGAGATCCAGCAGTGAACAAAACAGCAGGGAATCCCTCCCCTCATAGAGCTTACATTCAAGCAGAGGAAGAAAGGCAATACACAGATTAAAAAATCCATGATGAAAGAAATGAGACCAATAAAGCAAGGGAAGGTGGAAGTGTTCTGGGAAAGGGTGTTTATTTGTTTGTTGCCATCTGGGGTAGTCACAGAAGCCTCTCTGATAAATTATAACAACAGAGCAGAACCATTAAGGAAGGGGGGAAAGTGAGCCATTTACCTGGGAGAAGAGTGCTACAGACAGAAGAAATAGCTGGTGCAAAGGCCCTGGGGCAGGAGTGTGCCCAGCATTTCTGAGCAACAGTGAGGAGGCCAGCATGGATGGAACAGAGGGAGCTAAAAAGAGGATCAGAGGAGCTGGAGTCATAGGGAAAGCAGGCGCTCACCTGGCCACCCTAGAAAAGAAAATGTAGTTGCATGAAGTTAGGTGACTGGGCAAAGCAGGATGTGGTAAGTACACGCAGAGGGACACAGTTTTAAAACAGAGGAGAGAGAGCATCCTCTCTGAGCAGGGGGTGGTCAAGGAAGGCCTCCCACAACAGGTAGGGCTTAAGCTGACAAGAGGAAGGGCAGTGTGGCCGGGCTGCTGAGGATGTTCCTGGCACAGAAACATAAAGGAAGCTAGCAGATGATAAAGCCGAACCGAGAAGTGGAGGCTATGTTTGGCAAGTGAGAATATTTTAAGAGCCCACAGAAGACTGTCCCCTGCTCTGTTCCCCCCAACCGGCCACTGGGCCCAGGCTGGTGGAGATTCCGGCTCCCCAGAGTTTCTCAAACCCTGCCTTGGGTTCAACCCTGCCGTTGCTGACTCAGACTTTCCTCTCTCCCTTCCAGTGATGACTATCGTGCTGCCAGGGACACAAACCAGGTCCCCTCCCAGCCACAGACACCCTCCCCAGACATAAATCTCTGAGGTCTGCAGGAATGCTGTCTTTGGCTTTCTGGAACCACTGGAATCCCACAGGAAGGGGGTGGGCAGCTCTCCTTCTGGAAAGTGCTGCTCGGGTTCTGGACTAAAAAGGCCTGCGAGCAGTAAAGATAAGGACCTCCAGCTCCGGGGCAGGCTTCTCTACCAGCAGCCCTGAAACCAGCTCCTCGCTTCCCTTCCAGCAGCAATTAGCCACGTGTGAGAAAAGCAGGGAGGCGCTGTTGCCACATGGCAGAGCCGAGAGGGATTACCCACCGTTGCCATTTGGCCTGGAGATGCTGTATTACATAAAACACTGGGGAGGAGCTGGAAGGTCCTCCAGGCTAATGCTGACATCCTTAGGTTGGTAACACTATAGCCGTGTGTTGTTTTACTTTGCCACTTTTCAAAAGAGGGAGAAAAATACCCACGCCTTTATTCAGCCCCGTAACGCGGCTTTTCACGGAAACAGCCACAACTTCCAGACCGTAACTTCTGCGGGCAGGGCGCGGCGGGGCTCTTGTTCCTTCAACCTACAGAAACCGGTCTCAGTTAGGGTCCCATTACAGGCAGGATTAAGAGGCCTTTGCGGGTGGGAGAGAAAGTCTCCAACAGGGCAGTCTCACTCTAGCAAAGAGGCAATGACCATAGGCGTCAAAGCCAGATGCCTCTGTTTTTGGCACTGGTTGGCTTTGGACGAATTACTGAGACTCTTCAAATCTTCGTTTTTCTCATCTTAAAAAAAAAAAAAAATACATGGGAGCAGGTGTTAGCTGACATTCGTAATCATTTTGCTGTATGTTAGTGTGTCAATGCGTGCATCGTGCACCTTCAACATGCACAATGTCAGGTGTCAGTTACAGCCCAGTAAGGCTGGGGGGGGGCGGTGATGGGGATAGGGTGATAGTGACCACATGCTGGAGCCGTGTCGGGGTCTGGATGGGAAGATGTCCGTGACCGTGCCTAGCGCATAATGCCAAGTTTCCTTCTAGAGTCAGCTGGGGGCTCAAGGGGAGTGGTTGGGTGTGGTACTGACCAGCTGGAGGCCCTTCCTCTATATTTATCTTCTTTATAAGCCAATTATACTCTTGGTATAATTTGAGAAAAAAAACCCAAGAGGCTACATAGCATTTAAAATTCTTTTAAAGAAAAAGCCTACTGGCAGCAAATGCCAAATTATTGAAGTTCCCAGACAAGGGAGCGAATGTCGGGTCTTGGCAAAGTGGGGTGGGGAATTTCTGAGTGTGATATTTGAATAAAGAAATCTAAACTGGAGGGGGGAGCTTTCCCAGATCTTATCATCATACAATGAAGAGTTGTATAAAAACTGTTTGTCCCCACCACATGTTTACTTACCAATGGGCAGGATATCTTGCTGGGCAAAAGTTCAAACTCCTGTTAGCTCCCAAGTAATGCGTCAACTTAAAGTGAACTGACTTTAGAAGAGGCTCGAAAAATGCTGTGACCCACAGATGCTTCTGCCTCCCCCGATGTTCCCCAATCCTTGCCACTGTCCTTGGTTCTTTGGTGATAAGGGTAGAAGTATCCGGAAAGATGAAACGAGGGCATAGTGGTTAACAGCCTCCCTCCCAAAAACCTACACTCTCACATACAAACACACTTTTTCCAGATATTTCCTTGTGAGTAATATTCTTGTCCCATTACATCAAGCTTCCAGGCCTGGCCATACTTCCTAATGGTAAACAGAGCCACTCTACCAACTCCACAAACACCAAAATGAGAAATAGAATATTTATTTTCATTTTTTTTTAATGCTGATTTACTTTGAATTTCTGTGCTTTTTGCTGTAGCAGCCATGAACATCTTCATGTTGGGAACCAGATCCTACTCATGGACATTTCAAGTGCTAGCAGAGTTCCCAGCTTTGAGTATATATTCAAAAATGATTTGCGGGTACATTCTATCCACTTTCTTGGGTGCCGTATTCTACTGTTGGAAAGCAGTTTCATGTGAGGTTAAGATCGTGACCTTGACTTACATCCCACCTCTCTTTTGACTGGCCGTGTGATTTCTGTCAACCTACTTAACTTCTTTGTGCTTCAGTTTCTGATTCATCCGCAAAATGAAAATAGCAGTAACGAATAAGGCTAATTTGGAGGCTTAAATGAGTGACTGGAATGTGAAGTCGGCCATGTTGATCTGTTATGAATGTTATGACTGTTCTCTTCAAGCTCACCACTCCTACTCTCCCCCCTCGTTCCCGGTCTCTCTGTGCCTCTCCCACCCCCCTTCCGTGGGAGCAGTAGAGCCAGAGAGCTTGGACGCCAGTTGACGGGTTGGCCGCCACATGTCTTCTCATGTTGCATTAGACTCATTGGAGCTTCAGGTCGACGCTGATGTTCCAAACAATTGCTGCCATGTGGACCACCACCTGGCTGTTCCTTGGAGAGCTACTCACCATGGTTTTGGGCTTCATTATGGGGTCAGGTTATTAAAAAGCAAGAAAACAGAGGCAGCCGTCTGGCTCAGTTGGTAGAGCATGCAACTTTGTATCTCCAGGTTGAGACTTCATGCCCCATGATGAGCAGGAGACCTTACTGCAAACAAACAAGACAAAACAATACCCTTAAAAAGCAAAAGATAACAATTCTACTCCTGGGGTCTAGGGATCTTTGGATCAGCTTAGCCTTTGTCTTCCAGGAGCCTGTTCTTGCAATATTCTTCAAAATATCTTCACTCTTATTTATTGTTTATTTAGGAAATAGTTAAGGATGACAATATCGACATTTTTGAGATGGGGCCCCTTAGACCTGAGTCTCTACTTGCTAGTTTCCTCGGTGGCTCATGTTTGCTGCTGAGCCGGGAGGAGGGTATTTGGGATCTCACCACCATCTACCCTCATTGGGTTCCTGTGGCATTCTAGATTCATCCACCCCGTACCTGGATTGATTGTGGTTATGTTGCGGAGCTGCAGTACTTAGGGGCCTGCGGTGTTGCTAAAATTGCCATATTTTCCTCCTGAGCGTGGGACATTTGACTGGGGCGAGTTACCTCAGAAAATTTGACTTCTGGACCATGGCAGGAAGTTCCTCCAAGGCTGGTCCTATGTTTCGTGTATCTTTTTGTGTTCTCTGAGTTGACACAGTGTCTGGCCCCCTGTGGGTGCCCAGGGGAGTCTGAACTGAAGGCTGCCTCCAAGGATGACTAGGGTGGTCGCTGGGAGAAGTGGAGAGCTGGGGACATTCCAGGGAGAGGCTTCCAGGCAAAAGAGGAGCCCCCAGGAAGCAGGAGTTGTGAAGCGTGACCAGTAAGCAGACTGCATTTCAGAAGGACAGATGACAGACACATGTAGTGTGTGGTGGGCACCTCGCGACAGTGCTGTCTGCCCAGCTTTGCAGCTTGAATCGTGGGGCCTACTTTAAAAACATCACGCCCCCACCTTAGTTTGGTTAAAACTGAACCCCTGTGGGTGGGGCCTGGGGGGTTCTGGCGATGGGCTGACAACCACAGACTGACCACTTACAGGGACATGCAGAATGACAAGAGGCCCACCCCTGGAGGCCTTTCCTTTTTTTTTTTTTTAACTATAAGTTGGTAATAGTCTTGGGGGAAATGAGAGAATCTGAAAGTTTTCCAAGCCAGAGTTGAGAATTCTAGAGCGAACCCCAGAAAGAAACGGAGAAAAATCAATGAAAGAGATCAGTTAATGGCAAAGAATTCACAAGAAGGGCTGGTGACACCTGGGGCAGGCAGTGTTTTCCCTTAATTGTAACCCTTGCACTCTGAAAATTGCTGACTTCCTGGATGTTTGCAAACTGACTAATCTCAATTTTACATGTAGTTCAGACTTTACCCTATATCTAGGTCACAGTGAATGCACCATATGTACCAAGAATGAGAAGTCTGCAAGTTAATTAGGGTGCTGTTTATATTAACAGTATTCAAAATAAATCATTCAGTATAACTGTCACATCCTGACTTTTTGAAAATGCACTTCTGTTCATGAGTAAGCAAGACAAGACATTTCATACACAGCCCTGCGTTCCTCAGGTCTTCACATTTGTAGTAAGGACTCCGTCTTGAGCAGTTCTCATATAGATCCCAGTAATTACGCCAGAGGACTTAAACAATAACCTAACTACATTATATACGTGTTTCTTTTCTGTGGCTGACTTTGAGTTACCAAAATGTCTGACTTTTATATCACAGGTTGCAATATAATTTGATGTGCTGTCTCCTCTCTAAGCGTCTCACTTTGATTTTTGTGTGTTTTTTTTAAGATTATTTATTTATTTGAGAGAGAGAACGCATGCGTGCACACACACGAGCGAGCGAGCACAAGCATGAGGGGCGGGCAGAGGTAGAGGAGCTCGACCCAGGGCTTGATCTCACGACCCTGAGATCGCAATCTGAGCCAAAACTGAGAGTGGGATGCTTAACTGACTGACACCCAGGCGCCCCTGTGTTTCATTTCTTAACATGTGAGTTATAGCTAAGCTCCAAAAGCTGACTACCACGAATACCAGCCAGCTAAAAATAGTAGGTTGATATGAAAAGGACAAGTCAGAATTGGTGAATAAGCAGTGTAGCAAGGACCCGTACCTGTGGGTCCTTATAGAAGGACCCATACCTGTGGGTCGTTACAGCATGTGGACATCATGGCGCCCTCTGACTCAGAGGGCCTGTAGCTTTGGTGGCTGATCCACATTTTGTCTCTACGAGTTCTCTCTTCCTGTTCGCTTTCTCCCCCACAGTGTCCTAGCCCCAAAAGAATAAGGTTGCCCCTTGTTTATAATTTTTATTAAGAGAAGGAGAGCACTTTTTTCTGATTGTTTACTGCCTAGATAAGTTGGGCTTTTTCAAAAGGAACATTGGTAAGAAGGGAAAGCAAATAGAAGTAAACAGGGGAGATTAGAGTCTGAGATTCTGTTCCAAATTTAAATAAGGTCTAGCCACGGAGTGGAATGACCAGTGGGACTTAAGAGGTACCCATGCCAGCCTATAGTTCTTCTCCCTTTGCCTCTGGAGAACTGGGGCTGGAGCTCCCCCACCCCCATGGTCAAAGCCCAGACATCCCCCTCTTGGTCCTTCTATTTAATTCCAATCAGTGGCATGAGCCCTGAGCACTATACTGTTAAATAAGCCGTGGAGGAAGAAGACTCCTTCTCCAGGGGGGTCTTCCATTCATCTTAGACTATGCCAGAGGCAAGGCAAGCCCAGCTGCAGAGACCCTCTCCTGCTTCTCCCAAGTTAACTGGCATGGTTACTGCAACCCACCCATGGACCTCTCTGTGCACACCCCTCCAGCCCTCCACAGACAGGACTGCCCTAGTCAGCATTTTGATTTTCAGACATCCTGTGCCGACACAGCCATGTTGCAGGGAGCATTTTTAATAGGAGAACATGGTCGAGTTTCAGAAACTGTACTGGCCTCTCTGAGGCTCCTGCCTCTTCACCCCCTTCGAAAATGGTGGTGATTTCCTGCGAAACCCTGTTGGTTTTATGGCTTCATTCTAAGCTCCCAAAGCGACTTCTCATCCAAATTAAACATGCCAAGTGGGAAGACTTTGTGGGGCCTTCGGAAACACACTCTTTGAAAGGTGTTCTGTAAGTAGGGGATTGTTACTGCTCCCTGTGCCAAAATCATGTTAAATAAAACAGTTTCGGATCTGTACTTTTGCTGACCCATAGCCCTCTTTCATCACAGTTATGTCCTTAATCTGTTCTAGGATCATTGCCATAATCTTATCACTCTAATTATAGCCCCCAAAAATGTGAAATATGTTATATAACTCAGAGCTTGTTTGGACTTCTTATAGGCATGCTTATATGGCAAGAAAAACAACTTTCAGTCCAACAGTGGAGGGTAAGAGTCATACATGTGGTAATTATTCCAATTTCCTTTTTTTTTTTTTAAAGTAACCCTAGAAATGCCCAGCTGGTATCTTTTTTGAGATTGCATTTAAACTGTTCTAACTCAAAGGGCAGTTGCATGGTACACCCCTGCTGGGGATATGTGGGTCTGGAGGTGATGTTTGCCCTTCAGGCATTATGCTGCATCATGGAAAGATCCACGAAACTTCTGACTTATCAGTAAGACATAGAAGAGGTCTGGTTGTGTGTATGGGTGGTGGGGATGGGGTGTCTGTGGGGGGCACAGGGCAGGACTCTAGGCAACTATGATGGTCTTTCTGAGAAAGTAAGGTGAAAGAGGGCTTCTGTTATTTCTGATTGTTCCTCTGCATCTTCATCATGGAACTCCAGATGGAAGGAATCAGAAAGGAATTTGTTTCTATGTCCATGAGTCATTACAGCTCTTATCAATTCGTCTGAAAATGTGGGTGTTTTTGCGAATGAAATCGGAGCCCCTCCTTTAGTCTTGCTGCGATCATCTCTTGGCAGATGCAGAATTCCAAAGGGGGCAGACCTTCCTGTGTGGAGGGGATCAGGAGTGTTTGGGCCCATTGGCTTGAGTGTCCTGAACACAGCAGCAAGGGGTGCCATCAGGGGCTCTGTCCTCGTTAGGACTTGGTGCCAGCCACCTTGGGCCCAAGGCCAAAATACATTTCTTCTCCTGGTCACCAATTATGTGCAGTAAATTCTGTGCCGTGCAAGAAGTATAGCGTTCACAAAACCCAGATCTAGAGACTAAGAATATAAGAGAAGAGCAATGTGGTGCTTAGTGGTACAGATCTTCTGTACATATTTGTGGATTGAATGAGAAAATCTGGGCTTGGTCCTTCAGGCACTGATATTCCCATTTAGCAAGGAAAGGGCACTGTAAGTCCCTGTCACATGGCACAGTTTGTTAGAGAAAACAGGTATCGATGGAATCTAGGCTAGGATGGTGAAGGAAGGCCTTCATGGGGGCGGCAGAGTGCAACATCTACACTGTGAGATGGGCAGTGGAGGAGTGCTACAGGCATGGGGGTCGGCACAAGTCGACTCTTGAGGGCAGGTGGGAGCAGAGGGAGAGAGAAAGAGGACGGTGAGGTAGTTTCAGGGTTCGTGAAGAGAGTGAGGGGACTCCCCTGACCAGAGAGGAGAGAGGAGGGGGAGTTTGGATCATTGGGAGGTTGGGACCAGATGGTAGAGGATGATGGGTCTCACTGTGAAAAAGCCTGCCTCGGTGGATGACGGGGGTAATCTTTCCCAAAGGGTGGCCCACAGAACCCCTTGCTTCAACATCCAAATCACCTGCTGAGGCAGAAGCTCTGGGCTGAGTCCTGGGTGATTTAACAAGCCTTCAGAGGATCTTCCCAGTACAGCTGGAGACTCTCTGCTCTGGCTTTCTCTGATGCCACTGGGAGATGGAAAAGTGAAGTAGGTGGAGTGTGTCCTTTCATAATTAAAAAGTTTTGATTTGGCTTCATTTGGGATTCTTCTTCTTGGTCAGAGTCCTTATGTAGCTGGTTGGGAACCAAAAGGAAGTGGGGGGGGGTGGCCAAATCTTCCCCTACCGCAGTGACAGTAGAGCGTGGCCCTTAGGGCTGCCCCTTGGGCACGGGCACAACCCTTTCAGGAATCCTTTTGAAAATACCATCTTATAAGCAAAGACATGAATGGGATTGAAAAGGTGTTCAGCATACCCTGTTGATTTCGAGTAACAAGGGAACCTCGTTAGGATAGCCTGCTCTCCAGTACACCTGCCGGTTGGCCAGCAGCTCTCGGGAGCTCTCCATGGGCCTGACACTCCGCTTTCTGTCTCCTTCCTAGTTCAGCAAGGAAGGGCCACGCTCAGCCTTGTTCTCTGTCGCCTCTCCTGAAGTGGATTCTTCCTAGGTCAGGAGAGATGTGTCTCATATCCATGTGAGGGGACAATCCTGCGGCATCTGTCTTTCCTGGAGACCCAGATTTCCTGGCCATATTTATCCCTTGTTAGAGGAGTTTCAGGGCACGTGAGTCTGTTGAGCCAGATGAGCTGATGGCCAAGGGCTCTCACTGAGCCGTGAGCTTGTCTGGTAACAATTTGCTAAAAACTCATTAGAAAATATGTACAGGAGGGGCTCCTGGGTGGCTCAGTCAGTTAAGTGATTGCCTTCAACTCAGGTCATGATCCCCGGTGTCCGGGGATCAAGCCCGGCTTCGGGCTCCCTGCTCTGCAGGAAGCCTGCTTCTCCCCTCCCCCATGCTCATGCTGTCTCTCTATCAAACACATTCCCTCTCAAATAAATAGATAAAATCTTAGGGGGAAAAAAAGGAAAGAAAATGAGTACAGGAATCTTTAGTTGACTAAGGAAACCAGGCACTTGGACTCGACAAGATTTTGTTAGGGGTTGGTAAATACAGCAAACATCTGGCAATGCACGTGCTCTATTATAGAGGGATGAAGATCCGTGGCCGGAGCAGGTGTCACAGAAGACATTTCGGAAGGTCCGGTGCCCCCTGCCCACCTAGTAGGCCGCCAAGTCCACAGTGCCATGGGGTCAGGGCAAGGCCAGTGCAACGCAGTTGGCATATCCTTTGTAACCTGCCGAGTCAGAGGTCGCCACAGAGCTCAGGCCATTAAGCACATTTTAGATCCTAAATGCCCGAGAAGCGGTACATTTCACGGCCCTGAAGTGGATCAGTCACGCTTAACAGTATTGGTTGTTTCACTCATTCACAGCTTTAAATCAAAGCACTTCGTTTCTCCCTTCTCTTATTTACTTAATGAACTCGTTTATTTTTGAGTGAGAATGCTAAATGACTCAAAAGTAAAACTTGGGGGAGAAATTTTTAAGAGAGAAAATATCTTGGCCCAAAAATCCCATCAAAATATCCCCACTTTAATTTCTGACCTTTGACCTGCATGCTAAAGGTTTGCTGTCAAGTACCAAGCAAATCCTGGAAAATTGAACTTGATTTCAAAATGCAGTTCTCTGTCCGCTGGGTAGCTCATGAAATGTAAAAAGTGCTTTGAAAACTGAAAGGCCAACATACATGTTAACCACTCTCAACAGTCATAAAATCAGTGTCTTTTTATTTAACTCTCACTTCTGCACAATGGGCAGGAACTCCACAGATTGGCCACCTGCCCACCACAGTAAGGTTTAATGTTTTGATCAGGGGCACGTGAGGGAAAACCAGGACAATTATGTATGATTTTCTGTTCTTCCTCTGACTAGCTGGGGGACTTTCGGGTACCGTGATGATTCCTTTGAGCCTCAGTTCCATCATCTGTGAAATGGAGACAACATTCCTTACCGGCTCCACTCAGTCATTGTCCTCAGACTTAAAGTCCTAAAGGTGTCAGTAAGATGGAAAAGTCCCATTGTGTGTTCTTTTTCTATTTTGTATTCCCTTGTCAGTTTCCCACTGGGATTCCTCACCCCCATCAGGACCCACGTGGGGTTCACCGCATTCGGCGTCCCACCAGCACACCAAATCGATGGCTTTCTGAGCCATGGCCTCAACCTCAGCACAGAGGGCAAGGGCAGGGGCAGTTTCGCCCAGGGTAGCCACCTGCCCAGTTGCCCTTAACCCTTTTCTTCCCTGACTCTTTCTCCGGGGAGAGGCGGGTGACAGCTGCAGGTGATCTGCTCTGCATGGGGATTTTGGTGGTGGTGAAGGAAACCACCACCTGACAGGGGAGCCATTCCTTTGCGTAGGAAAGACAGTGAACTTTGAACACAGAAAGGCTTGGTCAGGGACCTCAGAGCCTTTTCCAACTATGGGAAACTGTGCTCTTCCTGCAAGATCCAACGTGGTGTGACTCTGGCCTTCTTGCTTCTCCTTCCCAGAGAGAACACACGCCTCCCTTTCCCGCTCCCACAGGGCACGAGTCTTCGAGTGTAAGAGTTGGGCCTATGTCCTCTGACTCTCCAGTGATGCCTGATTTCTGACCTGTATGGGAGGAACTCAGTAGAGGTTCTAAAAACAGGTTAGTTGGCTCTTTCTTGCAGTCTAGAGTCCCACACACCTTTCTTGGAGTCCCATGATAAGAGAGGTCTTGACTTTCACAGTCAGAGTTGGAAGGCCAGGAAGAGGAGACAAGGCCCTTCTTTCCCCCTCTGGACTGAGCTTGGGGCGGATATGTGGTCCTGGTCCTTCCTTCCTGGGGCTGAGTAGAAACTCACCCTGTCCCTTGCCCTGTTTAGTGTCTCTGGGGGCCTCGGGGTTTCTGCGGAGAAGCTTCCCAACCAGTGACTAGTTGTGGAATGGGCTTGGAGTGTGGTGGAACCCGGGGCCCCCGGATTAGTGCCACCGGGCTTCTTTCCAGTCCCGACAGCCCAGCCCTCACTGAGGCTACACATCCTCTGGGCCTCTGTTGACTTAAAGTGGTCTGTGGTGGTGGTGGGGGGGGGGGTGAAGTAGCATGTACCAGACTGGTACAAAGCCCTTTACACCCACAGTTTGCAGTTAACCATGAGCCCAGGCCTTGAGGAGCCATACTGGGTTAAGCCCGAACTGTTCCTGAGAAGTCTGCCAGCAGTCAGAACTCGAAGGCCAGCTCTGAGTGGGGAGCTAATGCAAGTTTTATACCTGTTGCAGGAAATATCTTCTGGTTTCCTTGTAGCCACGGGAAAGTGTTCTCCCTTGCTTCCTCGTGGGTCACCCAGGGTGGAGGGACCTCGCCTCCACTTCTCTGCTGTCAACGCTCCTAAGTGCCACCTCTTCCAGAAGGCCTACCTTGATTTCCCGCATCGGTTTCCCCCTGTCCGCCCAGTTGCTCATGCTTCACCTCACCTTAGCTCGTGAGGACAGACTGTTTCACATTCTGCGATTCCTGTCTTATGACTTCCCCTTCAGGACTCCAAAGGCCCCTGGGGCAAAGACCAGGCCCTTCAGCCCAGGGCTGGCTGCGACTGCCGTGATGGCGGCCAGTGAAGGCAGCAGGGCAAAACCAGGCCCCGTGACCAATGCGCCACTTGGAGCCCCGCAGTCTCGGGGCCTTGACGTTTCCTGCACTGGCCCCCTGTGCTCCCTCAGCCGCCCTGTTCACGGGGGGGGGGGGGGCTTAGGTGAGCCCACATCCCCAAATCTGTAAAGTCACTTCCCTTAAGTCATGTTTACCTTTCACGAGAAAGGGGCTGAAGCAGAAAAGCCGAGGGAGCACTGCCACCAAGGCTGTAGCCTTGGTAATTTCGGGGAGCGGTCTTGCAATAGTTGAATTTATGCAACTTAAGTCAACAGCCTTCCTTCTAATCACCAAGGCGTGAGAAGCCGTCTGAGCGCTCCTTGCTGGGCCTCCCTCCATGCCTGTACTGGGGCACCCCCAGGCGCCGCGTCCTACTCCCCAAGGGGTGTCTGGTGTCGGTAATCCCATTCCCACTTTCAGCCTTGTGGGTTGCGGTGGAGAGAAAGCATTATTCCCGCCTCCTCTCCAACCTCCCCTCTCTGCTCGCAAGCCGAATGGATTATAAAATGCTAGGTGTGGCCTTGGGCGGCACCACCTTGGAGGTTGGTTTTCCTCTCCCTCCCTTCCCTGGCTCCTCCGTGAGGTTCCAAACCGGGGGCAGTTTCAGGACACGGCCATCACAGCCTAAAGAGAACAGGACTTGGAAGATCTTCGGTTGTTTTTTGTTTTTTAAGATTTTATTTATTTATTTGAGAGACAGAGCACGAACAGGAAAAGGGCAAAAAGAGAAGGAGAAACAGACTCCTCTGCTGAGCGCAGGGAGCCTGATGCGAGGCTCGATCCATGGGCTCCAGGATCATGGCCTGAGCTGAAGGCAGACGCTTGTAAGACACGCTGAATCAGCCAGGTGCCCCAGATCTTTGGTGGTTGTTTGGTTGTTTTTGGTTGTTTGTTTTTTTTTTTTTCCTGCCATGTCCTGGGAATAATTTGGGGGCAAGCTGACACATTTTGGATATGCCTTCTTCCCTTTCTCTTTCTTTTTATCAAAGCCTCACCCTTTTCCCAGGAAAAGAAAAATAAAACAAACCCAAACCAGTGATTTTTCTCATTGCCCGCCACAAGCGTAAATACCTCTTGAGCCGTCACCTGAGAAGTCCCCTAAAGGCTTAAATGATCCTCTTCTCTGCTCACCTCCCTGCCCTTCCATCCTGTGCCCGCTGGGTGAGGAAGGGGGTGGTCTGTGCGTGTCATGTCAGATTGCGTGCTGCTTTCCTGGGCCAGCCCACAAATAAATCCTGAGATTATTTCAGATCCTCCTGCAGAAATGAAGCTGATAATGAATTATCTTTGCTATTGCAATTCTCAAAACACCTCCAGCTCCTATCTTTTGATGCTCAGATGCGACCTTCCCGGCCAGGTACCAGGAAGGGTGGCAAGCAAGCCGTCACAGGACTCCTTCTGTCCACCATGAGGCCAGCCCTGGGGAAGCCTGGAGTGGCGGGACCTGGGCCTTGTGGTTCCTGGTGGCAAGGGCTCCTCTGGACATCTCAGTGCCCCATACGTGCTGTCACTTTCTCCCTGGGCCTCTGTGGTAAAGGGATACTGTGAACCGGGCAGGTAGCTTTATTTTGCTGTCACAGAGAGGGACGCTGAGGGCTTGGCTGTACCCCTGGGTGCCCAGCAGCACCCTGGCTGTCTTCTTCCCAGCTGCACATTCGAAGATGGCTCTGTCTGATCTCTTTTGGGGAATCTGGAATCTGCTTCCTGGATCGGGTAGCCCGTGTGAAGTCACGTGGCATGTCACTTCTTTTCCTTTCTTTCTTTTTTTTTTGTTATTATGTTATGTTAGTCACCATACAGTACATCATTAGTTTTTGATGTAGTGTTCCATGATTCATTATTGTGTATAACACCCAGTGCTCCACGCAATATGTGGCCTTCCTTAATACCTGTCATCGGGCTCACCCGTCCCCCCACTTCCCTCTGAAACCCTCAGTTTGTTTCCCAGAGTCCGTAGTCTCTCATGGTTCATGTCCCCTTCCAATTCCCCCCGACTTCATTTTTCCCTTCCTTCTCCTAATGTCCTCCATGTGATTCCTTATGTTCCACAAATAAATGAAACCATATGATAGTCATCTTTCTCTGCTTGACCTATTTCACTCAGCAGAACCCCCTCCAGTTCCATCCATGTCCATGCACATGGTGGGTATTCACCCTTTCGGATGGCTGAGTGATATTCCATTGTCTATGTGGACCATATTTTCTTTTTCCATTTGTCTGCTGAAGGGCACCTTGGCTCCTCCCACAGTTTGGCGACTGTGGACATTACTGCTACGAACATTGGGGTGCATGTGCCCCTTCTTTTCACACATCTGTATCTTTGGGGTAAATACCCAGTAGTGCAATTGCTGGGTCATCGGGTAGCTCTGTTTTTAACTTTTTGAGGAACCTCCATACTGTTTTCCAGAGTGGCTGCACCAATTTGCATTCCCACCAACAGTGTAAGAGGATTTCCCTTTCTCCACAACCTCTCCAACATTTGTTGTTTCTTGCCTTGTCGATTTTTGCCATTCTAACTGGTATAAGGTGGTATCTCAGTATGGTTTTGATTTGAATGTCCCTGATGGCTAATGATGTTGAACATTTTTCCATGTGCCTGTTAGCCATTCATAGGTCTTCTGTGGAGAAGTGTCATTTCTTAGGGACCTCTCCATATCGTTGGTGCTTTACCACTTGTGTGTATTGTTTTATTTTTTTTTCTAAGGCTTCACTGAAGTCACTTGATCAACAAGTCCTTGGGGATGGTTTGAGAAAAGCCATTTAATCAATGATTTTGTCTCTTCAGCCATGATCCCCTCATCACCATCATAGTTGAGTGTACCTAAGGGTTGAGCCTCTTTCAAAAGTCACTGTGTATGATCCTATGTGTAGAAAACATTGACAAATACACACACATAAAAGACCCTAGAAAAAAGACTAAAACTAACGAAAGCATGGAGGAAGGGTATGGGCTGCAAGAGACGTCTACAAAAATGAATTGCATCTCTATGTGCCAGGAATGAGCAACCCAAAAGTGAAGATAAGAAAAACAGTTCCATTTACCATGGCATCTGGAAGGATTAAATGCTCAAGCATAAATTTAATAAAAGAAGCTAAAGACTTATAGACTAAAAAGTACAAAACATTGCTGAGAGAAATTAAGGAGGAGCTAAATAAATGAAAAAGCAGACCCTACTGATGCATTAGGAAACTTGGTATTATTAAAATGGCATTTCTTCCCACGTTGGTCTACACATTCAGCACAATTCCTATCAAAATTCAAGTGTGCTTCTTTGTAAATATCGACAATCTGATCTTTAAATTCATGTGGGAACTCAAAGGCCTTGGAAAAGCCAGAGGAACCTTGAAGAAATGACAGAGTTGGAAGATGCACACTTCCTCATGTCACAGCTTTCTCTAAAGCTGCGGTGATCAGAACAGTGTGGTGCTGGCAGGAGGCTGGGCCTGCAGATCGCGGAACAGAGGTGAGAGTCCAGAAATAAACCCCCACATTTACAGCGAATTGATTATTGACAAGTGTGACAAGACCACTCGGTGGGGGGAAGGATCATCTTTCCAGCAACTGGTACAGGCAAAATTGGAGCCCTGTCCCACACCATCCACTAAGATCCACTCGAAGTGAATTATACACCTAAATGTCCGACCTCCAGCTTCCTGTGGAGTCACCAGGATGAGGACATCAGAGGCCGGGGATATGACTAAAGAGGCATAAGCAGGAGTGGAAGGTTATCCTTTTGCCAAGAACTTCAGTAATTTCACAGAAATAACTGGACAGGAGAGAAACTGAGGAAAACCTGGTGAGAGGCACCGCTCTGGCAGGGAAGCAGCAACCTCTCAGTCTGGACACCGCTGGTCATTTGCAGGCTGGGAAATTCAGACCGAATAAGGAACCTTATTATGGTACGAGGGAGCTTCCTTTTTGATGTAAAATGGCTCCATCTTATTTCAAATGCTTTTTCTTATTTCTAATTTCCTGTGTGTAGCTCTTTCTTCCCCATCCTCCACCCCAGGCTTATAGCCCCCTGGTGAGATAAGAACAGAATTTCCATGTTCTCTCTTTTAGCTAACGCTCACTTCATGCTTGCCTGTGTCAGGCTCTGCCCACAGCACTTGACAGATTACGAGCTCGCTGGATTCTCAGGGCAGCCTAAGGAGGTGGGTGCTGTCCTCATGCCCATTTTACAGATGAGGAGATTGAGGCAGCTGTTGTTTTGTGACTTGCAGCTAGGAAGGTGCAGAGGGCTTGGACACTGCTGTCCCCAGATCCTCCCTTCACTGATTAAGATAGAAATGGGGAGCAATGTGTGCATTTAGGTGTTTCTCGATTTTAGATTATTCCCTCTTGAATGGCTATTCATTAAGAGCTTTTTACTAGGTATTACGAATAACTATCTCCTTATTTAAAAATAAAAAATAAACTTCAGACAAGCCTGGAGTTAGATTTGGTCCTCCTCACACCATCCTTACAGTGGGCGGCAGCGGGGCTGAAATTCCCTTTTCTCATTCCGAAAGAGGACTCTCAAGCCTTTTATGTTAGTGGCGTTGATGCTAATGAGAAAACCCAAGTATATGAAGGCACTTCCCCTCTGACTGAAAGGTGCAGCTTTGGCACTATTTTGATTACTCTTGCTGCCAAAGAAATCACCTCGGCTTGGAGGCCTGGCTGGTTGGTTCTGGCTCAGGGCAGTTGGAGGGTGGTTGCCACAGGGAATAGGGGGCCTGGAGCAGCTGGGGGCTGCCTGGTCTCTCTCCCTCCTCGTGGAGTCTCCCAGCCTCTCCGTGTGGTCTCCGTGCACGGGTCGACTCGGGCTTCCTCACAGTATGGTGGCCCCAGGGCAGGCGTGGTGGCCGAAGGTTTCAAGAGCAAACATTCCAATGGGAGCTGCATTGCGATCTGTGCTTACTTTGGGCGTCACATTGTATCCCTTCTGCCCCAGAAGCCCCCCCAGTTTCAAGGGACACATGGAGTGAGAAATAGGAAGCAATCTAGAAAACACACCATCGTCTTCCTACCTGACTTCTCCTGACAGAAGACTCTTGAAAACACAGTTTATAAAGTTACCTGGGTAAAGTCTTGGACCGAGAGTGAGGCTGAGGATAAGAACAGAAAGATTCTCTTTCAAATTCTTTTTCTAGTTGCTAAATGACTCAACTCTGTGACCTTGCGTTTTTGTTTTGTTTTGTTTTGTTTGCGTTTGTGTTGTTCCCTCAAGCATTCAGAAGTTCAGTGTTCCTCTACAAAAATGGAGACTTGGATATAGCTTCCCTGCCTCCCTGGCCAAGCTGTTGGGAGGATCAGAAGAGCAACCACTTGTGAAAAGATCAGAATATAAAAATATCTCTGTTGGGATTATTCACAGGGCCTTCTCTTCGACTTGCCGAAACGGAGAAGAGGCAAAGGCCCCTCGCCCGCTGATTGACAGTGACGTGCGAAAGTTCGATTCAGACCTCAAGAGTTACCTCTAGCTCTGTTCCTTCTCCTCAGCCCCCTCTTTGCCCTCACTTTTCGGATGAATTTGTTCCCTTCTCAGCACCCTGCAATCGAAGCTGGGAGGGACCTCGGACACTGTGCAGTTGAATTCCCGTGAGGGAAAGCAGCCGGCGACAGGTCACACAGATGTTAGACAAGGCTGGAGGGATGGCCGGCGTTTGCAGTGTCTGCAGGGATCGGGTGACTTCAGCTTTCTGTCGTGACAGGACAGAAGCGTCCTGACCTCAGTGGCCTAGGGGAGGTCAGGATAAGAGGAGGTCAGCCGGCCATCTTGTCCACCCGGCCTCTGGAAAACCCGGCTAGGACTGGCTGGGATCCAGATGCCCATTGTGTGGGGATGGGATGCAGTGTTTCCAAAGGAACTGGCTCATTGTTTGGGATGCTAAATATTTATTCAGCCAAACCAGACTTCCAACTGAAGAAGCCAAAGGGTCTGAATTTTAAATGCCACAGACCTGGCTTAGAGGGAACAGACAGCGGGGAGGGAAAGGAGAGTGGTTTTCAGTCAGAAATTGTGATCGAAATGTTAATTCAGGATACAGTCTGCACAGTGAGAGGAGGGTTGAGCTCTCACCGAAGTGGGACAGACTCAGGGGCTTCTCATGTTTCTAGATGTTCCTGACAGCCTGATGGTTCGCCTGATGGTTCGCCAGATACCATGGGTTCGGTCACATTGAATGATTTTTATTCTGTTATTTAAAAATGACACTTTCAAGTAACAGAAAATATTACGTTTGCCTGCACTTTAGTTGCTCCTTTGGCCAGTAAAGTTCTCTTCTGCAAATCCTCAAGGGCCGTGGCCACAGCCCATAGAGCGGGTGCTCCTTGTCACTCAGACCCTAAAGTAAGCAGCACAGGTGTAGGTGATTGTTTAGTCCTAGCAGAGTGGCCAACCCAGCATCTGACTTAGAAAAATTCATCTTCGAGACCATGGGGCTTCCTCTCGTTTTTGCAGGGATTAGTGGTTTTGCTAATGTTTCCAAGAGGGTGTGAGAGGCCCTCCATCCTTTGGGGGATTCCCTACCAGCCCTGTGCCTGCTAATGTTTTCTGAGCCTGGCATCTGGCCCGGGCCCTCTGCTCACTACTTGTAATATGCTCGCTTCAGACAGTGTCTGAATTAGTTTTCAAATAAATGAAAATTCAAGAGGTGTTTGAACCTTTCAGAGATGAGCCAATGAGAGTGTCTCTTACTGCTAATTTGGGCTTTTCCTGACTGCTTTATGTTCCAGGTCCCACATGTGCACTGTTACCACATATGCAGGGAAAACGATAAGCACACGGAAACTTAAAGGCCTAAGGAAAATAATGGGCATTGAAGTAAACGAGTGTGCAGAGAGCATATTGCTAGCTCCCAGTGGACGCTCTTCAATGTTGAGAGTAGTTTTGCTGTAACTCGTCCCTGAGGAGCACACCCTTTCAACTTAAGACTGCATGCTAAGCCCCCCAAAACTGAAGTTAACTATGAATGACTGAGGAAGCAAGTTCATTGCTCAGGCTCCCTTCCGTGAGCTCCGCCTGCACACAGAGAGGAGACCCTGTCCAGGGTCGCTGGATGCTTGTTGTGAGGGAGACTTGGGGTAGGCAAAGCTGTGGGGCATTAAGTCCCAGGGCTCTGTCACCCTCTGGGAATCCTGCATGCACCCCAGGACCGAGCCGGCCTCCAGAGGGGAAGACGAGTGAAGTCCAGTGTCCCCTTCACAGTAGCTACATGAGGCAGGCCCTTCGGGGTCGCCAAGTTGCAGCGGGCTGCTGAGAGCAGGGCTCTGGAGTGTTCTGTATGCTTGTAGGACGTTCGGCCCCGCTTACAATGAAGGCGTCTGCATCTGTGGGCCCATCCCGGTGACCCAAAGAACTCTGCCGAGTTCTGTCAATGTCAGAGTCAGGTTTTATTATTTTTTTTTCTTTGTGTCCTAGTCATTCTAATTTTTTCCCTATAATTTATTTAGCATTGTTTCCTCTGGTTCAGAGAAGCAGTTCTCTTTGGTCATCTTTGTTCTGCTAACCCAGTGGCTGTTCATAGTAATGGAGACTTTCCTTAAAATGAAACCTACAGAGCTGCTCACTGGATAAAATTCTAAAAGGGGACACTACCACCGCCTTTACCCAAGTGAGCTGGGGAACCTGGCTGTCTGGGGGCTGCCCCCACTGCTCCTCCTTGGCATCTGTGGTTCCTGGGGTATAATTTTAAATCCCATCTTTGAGCTGCTGGCGGAAATCAGGACTGGCGATCCACATCCCCCCGAGACTAACATTGTGCTTGCTTTTCTGAGCGTCTTTTCAGCTGTAGCTCTTATTCACGCATAAACTATTTCTTGCTCTCTTCCCAGGTTTAAAGCACTGCGTCAGATGCTGGTGACATGGAAATGACTAAGATAGATGCGGCACCTACCCTGTCGCCGAAGAGAGGGTTTTAGGCTTCGGGAAGGAAATCTGTCCCAGTGCCTAGGCTAGTTTGCGTGTTGGGGCCACAGGTCATGGCTGTGGGCACTCCCCGGGCGGATGTGTCTTACCCAATCTAGTCAGCCTCTTCTGCAAGCACTGCAAAGTTCTCCCCTTAGGAAGCCATGAGAAGCCCAGCATGCCCAGAAAGCCCCGCTGTGATTCCCAAACTGTCCCTGGGAATCAGGGACCAGACACAAACTGTGGGGACTGAGAGGTAAATAGGATGGCTGAGGTTTTCCAGGACGCATTAACCTTCCGTTTTATTTTGGGTCCATCCTTCCCCCTCCCCACTTCACCACTCATGTGCTTTTAACTATGAGGGGAAGGATAAAACCTCAGCTTACTCATGTATGTTTTCCTACACTGAAAACAGTGGCACACAAATATTCAAGCATGTCTCCCCTTTTGCTAAATGTATTATTGGAAACCACAACAGAAAGTGGAATGGGGGAAAGCTGAAATTTTTCCGTTCTCTGAGCATCTCGCAGTTAACCGCTTTTGCCGCTAGAGGGCGAAGATAGTTGGAATGAAGGGCTGACAGGGTGGCTATTAAAAGGGGGGGGGGGAACGCTAAAGAAAGAGCAACTGGTCATTAGTTTGCTACATCAGGACCAGAAAGAGCAAGCTGGATTGCCGAGGAGAGCCTTGAGGCTTAGCCAGGTGAGCGAACTGGTGATATTCTAGAAGAAATTTTGGAATCACTCGTTTCCAGCAATGCAGTATACTTTTTTTTTAAATGAGCTAGATCCTGAAGTTAAACAGGAAAAAAAAAAAAGCACAAAAAGTCAGGGGCAGAACAGTGCTTTTCTTTTAAAAATAGATACATAGAAGCATGTGTTTGTTTGTTCCTACTTGGTGTTTTTGTTTTACTTCTAAAATGAGAACAGCTGAAATAATTTCTGAATTGTTCTGGGCTTCAGAGCAGACTCCCAGACAGTCTCTGTGGTCTGGGCCCTCAAAAACCCACCTGATGAGGGCTAAAGCCCATCCTTGGAAAAAGCTATTTGAGGCTGTGTGAAGCAGCCCAAGTTTGTTTTCCCCTGCATTTAAAAATGAAAGCCTAGCGTGCTCCCAGGACAGAGAACTCTGTAACTTTGACTGTCTGAGGGCGGAAGGGATTTGCAGTGTTTTTCAGACAAAGCCTCATCTCCATGCTTTCTGCCGTGGTAGTCCTCTGGCAACTCTTTTTCTGCATAGATTAGAGCAGAAAGCATTTTCCTCTCAATCTCACTGAAGATGCAAATTATAAAATAGCCCATGGGGGGTGGGGGAATTCATTTCTGATGACCTGACGGAACCCTCCCTCCCCTTGGAGCCCTGGGCGTTGTTGACCACAAGGACGTTGGAGTCCTCAAGCCTTCATTTGCTAATTGTTTCTACATGGAAGAGCAGCTGACTACCCTTCCCATAGTCTTCCTCCTCTGACACCCCCAAAATCATCTAAATATACCTACAGATGGAGTTCACATGAATGCCCATTAATGGCGTGCTTCTGAGTACTGGCTCCTGGGCAGCCCAGAACCAGTGAGACTTCCGTGCAAGGAGGGCTCCTTCACAAAATGCCAGTGGAGGATGATGGGAAAGATGTCTTGGCCACAAAGGCTTCAACTGTAGCCCGAGGGATTTAGCTTACCATCCACAGCCTGCTCCAGAAGCAAAATCTGATCAAATGTTATCTCTCTTCTAGATTAGATAGAAGAATTGGGGAGATACCAACAAATATTTTCTGAAGTCAGTTGTCCTGCGAGTTGGGGGGACCTGCAGACTGGGGCAGGGGGTTGGAACGTGCCTCCCTGATCTATAACAGGGAGCACGACTGCCTCCCATAGGAGGCACAGTCACAATGACCGAATGTCCTTGAGCTCTCTTGGGCTCTCTCTTTGGGCTCCTTAGTATTACAGGCTTTTGCTACTTTATGCTCATGTGTCTCTCTTTGCTTGTGGAAGTCCCTGGCTCAGGGAATTCATGTTCCTTTGCGTGGGATTGAGGGGGTGGGAAAAGGGGGGGGGGCTGTTGTTGTTGTTGACTGAGCTTAAGCCTTCTACAGATGTTGCTCTTCATTTTTAACCAGAGCACGAAGGAGAAAGTGTTGACTTTCTAACTGGCAAGACCATACTCTGAAGTTATTTGACCTTGCACGTTCTTAACCCTTTGGAATATTTTTCTCAAGTCGTCCCAGCCTTCAGAGCTAGGATCATAGAGTAAAGAATAATAATTCTCCAGGCTTCTTTTATTCGTGAAGGCAGGTAAAGGAGTCAGGTGTGTGTGTGTGTGTGTGTGTGTGTGTGTGTGTGTGTGTGTGTGAGATGTTATTCTTGGCTTATTCAAACCTAAAAGCCTCCTCTTAAGGGAAGAGAAAAGGGGACAGCAACTGCCCAAGACCTGCTTCTTGGAAGAATGCTAAGCATCTAGTACCCCTGTCTGTGGATGAGCAAAGCAATGCCTGCCTGAATCTCAAGGAGAAACAGCGTTGGGGTTTGTCATAGCTTCTAGCACGCTCTTGAAATAGTTTCTCTCCTGACACATGAATGCCAGCACCAGTCCTTACAAAGACATTTCTCTGATTCCACCAGTAGACCTTCCATCTCACTACCTATAGCCCAGTGGAGCATCACCGCCGGAAAAAGGACACAGCCCTCTGAGGGAAATGAGGTCTTGTTCTTCGTATCCGAAGAGCCGAAAATTATTTGTGTGTGAGGAGCCCAGTTCAGGGAAGATGTGTCGTAACTAAATTTGGAGAAATTACTTTTCAGATTTTAGCAGACTCCCTTTTACCTTCCAATTCTAGAATTGAGATACTTCTGACAGATCTTTGCTTTATCTTGATGATCAAGATCTGATGTCACTAAGAGGTCAGAAGCTTAGGCAAAAAAAAAGAGCATTTAAATATTTTCCGATTGGAAAATCACCCTGAAATACCTTTATTATATTTCCAAACCATACATGATCACAGGTGCTTTGAGTCATGGTGCTGATTCCAGGAAGATGTTTGCACAAGTTGAGACAGTAGAAGGGGCCAGTCGACGCATGCTGTGGCTGAGGGCATCGTCTCCTTGGAAGCAAAGGCCCCCTTGCCTTACGTATATGGGGCTGCTGGAACGCTGCTAACTATCTCTTCTGAGACTGTATTGATCCCCTCCCTGGCCCCAACCCTTTTGCAAAGACTCAAAGCAGCAGCCCTCCAAAATTACTGTCTCACAGATACTCTGAAGGGCTGCATGCAGAGAGCTCAGCCATCATTTTAACCTTGGCATTCCCCTTGAGAGGCTGGAGGAGTAGCAGGCGAGGACCTGCAGGAAGGACACGGAAGTGGTAAAGGGCTTTGGGGGTCCATAGGGAGATGAGCTAGCCCCGTACAAGATCGAGTGAGGAGGAAGCCTCCATACACTCCCTTTCCCGTGTTGTGTTGTTTCCCCTCTGTCTCTGCCTGCACGCTGCTCATTTGAGTGCAGACTTGGCTAAAGTCCCCTCAAAGGAAATACTGCAGTAATAAGAGTCACCTACCTTTATTTCGATCCTGATTCCCTTCCCTTCTTTGCTTTTCCCCCAAAAAACTCAAGAATGGAAATAGATAAGCAGAGGTTGAATTGGCTAAGGCTGTCGGTGACTTCTTGATTTCCCAGTCTCTGGGGAAAGGGGGGTTGCAAAAGACTACCTACTCTAACTAGAATTCCTAGACCTGTATTCATTTAACAACTTTATATTACTCAGTACATTGTGTTCAGATAAGCTGTGAAAATAAGTGATTTCCAGTGCTCGGGGCATTGTCTGTGAACTGATCTGCCTGTGTCTCTCATAAATTTTCCATTTGGATGATCAGAGCAGGGCGGAAGTGTTTTAGGCTAGAGGCAACTGTTGTCACTGGATGACCCGGGGTTGTGGGTACGTGGGAACTCTGCCCAGGGCTTTGTGGCCCGGAGGAGAAGAGCTTGCTCTGTGGGGTTGGTGGGAGCTCCTGCTGGTTATTCTTCCGTCTGTGCCTCTGCTTTAACCAAGTTGGCAGAGTTTTATCTTATCCAAACAGAGATATACAGCAAAAGAAAACTAATTTGGGCAATTAGAATGGGTGGTAAATCTGAATTTGTTCAGAAAGATGACAGTATATTGCGTGCACGGAAAGGAATTACAACTGCTAACACCTTGCTGCCAGGAGAGGTTCCTCAGAACCTTCCATGATAAAAAGATAAGAGTGATTTTCATTAGCACAGTTGCTAAATAAATCAGCGCTGTCAATGTGCTTAACAGTTTGTGTTCTTGAGTTACACGTTTTTGTGCTTTTGAATTGGCCATTCATTGGCCAAGCAAGGCATTTCTTTTTAAAGGTAAAATTTCAGTTTATTCCTATTTGAGATGCTGTAGTATCATATTGGAACAAATGCCAAGTGGATGGGGCGCACTTTACAACAAGGTCTTGTCCATCACAATAATTTCATTCAAACAGTTCAGTGTCATGGGAAAAAATGGTATTCAAGCAGTGGTCTAGAACCCTGAGGACCAGCCCGAGGTGGCCCCTGAGAAGGACCTGGAGGCGGAGGTGAGAGGGGCTGCCCGGCAGATTAAGGCAGTGAGTTCTGTGCCCTCCTGCAGTCCTCCTCATCTCTCTGCAGACTGAGGCCCAGCCCACACAGTACAAGATGAAGCACCAAGGGCACTTTCAAGGGCAGATGTGTCTTGGAGGTCTTTGAGAGCAGAGATGGAGAATGAGCACTGTATGTGTTGGAGGCACACTGCTTTGAATTTTGGTACATGCGCAGAAAATATCTACCAAAGATGGATTGGCATTTGTGAAATCAAGGTTCCAAACTCAGAGTTAGCTGGACAGAGTCCGAAGGCTCCGAGATGCGGGAGTGCCCATCCTTATGAAGCCAGTGCACATCGAGATAGTCAGTTTTCCTCTGAGGGGGCAAACTGAGAATCTGATGCAGAGTAGAACAGTAAAAGTCATGTGAATCTGGAAATACACCTCCTTTCCAGGCATTTATTCAGCGTTTCCTGGCATTGGATTATTTGTAGGTCAGTATTGCAAGAGAATGCACATTTTTTACATAATATTGTGGTTGGAAGCAGTGTTTCCTTACCAGTTCACAGATTATTTCACCAAGTAAGGAATTAATCAGAAGGCAATTGAAAAGTCTTTTGTTTTCATTGTTCATAAGAGACTCTGGTGGTTTGCCTGCCCTTTACATCATTGGTGGGTAGAGTTCCCCTGTGGAATTCTTGAAAGAAGGCTCATGAACATGTGTGAACTGTAGCTGGCCTGTACAGAATGAAGAGGAAGAATCTATTTGGGTGAGCCTCCTCAGTGATCATTCATCTAATTTATAAGCATAACCACTCTTCTAGGTCCAGTAAAGGATTCAGAAAGAGTTCCTGAGAGCCACTCACTCTACGAACCAATACCATAAAACAAGGTTGAATTGGGTTGTCTGGAGACATGGTGCTTACCCATCTACTAGTTCAGATAATCTTAGCTGAGCAGAACCAAAATTATATTAATGCACCGACTGGTAAGTCTAACTAATCTGTCAGGATTTTTTGATCGACTGTTATAGGCAAGGTATAAGTTCTGCTCACATGGACCGCAAAATCCCAACTGAAGAAGTAGGCTAGAAAAACAAGTTAAATCACCCTCTCTGCATTAACAATATACACCAGTGGTAGAAGTTACAATTACAGGATATGATTAATCATCCCTTGGGAGGTTTAAAGACTGCCATGAGTTCATCAAATGAAGAGTTCTCGAAATGCTGTCTTCACTGGAAGACGCATCACCGAGGAGGAGGAGAACGGGAAGTGTTCGGCCTGTGGAGAGGAGGTGCGGGAAGCAGGGCTGCCTGGGTGGTTCGGGAGTGACAGAGAGCAAGGACTGCTTGTGAGACGCAGAGAAAGCAACTCCAGTAGGAGGCAGTAAGATGGATTAAAATTTAGATTTCCGCCAGACGGGGAGGGTCTACCGTGAAGCCCTCAGAGCACAGTGCGTAGACCACCAGTATTGTGGCATGTGGGAGCCTGCTAGAAACACAGACTCTCAGGTCCCAAACTGGACCCACAGACCCAGAATTTGAGGGAATGCAGTCCGGGAATCTGTTTGTCTTTTTTTTTTTTTTTTTAAAGATTTTACTTATTTGACAGAGAGAAACACAACTAGAGAGGGAACACAAGCAGGGGGAGTGAAAGTGGGAGAAGCAGGCTTCCTGCCGAGCAGGGAGTCCGATGTGGGGCTCGATCCCGGGTCTCCAGGATCATGACCTCAGCCGAAGGCAGTTGCTTAACCAACTGAGCCACCCAGGCGCCCCAAGGGAATCTATGTTTTTAAAAATGTGCTCCTTTGATTCTTCTGCAGGCTGAGGTTTTGAAAAGCACCCCAATGGAGAGTTTGGACTTTGTTCCCAAAGACAGTAGAGACCCTTCAAGGGCTCTGGAGTAGGGAAGTGGCATGTTCTCTAGCGAGCTAGGGCCTTGGGGCAGCGATTTTCTACATGTATGCTTCTTCTGTGTTCTTGCTTATCATTCTCACTCACCTGCCGGTAGCCCCCCGTGTGATAAAACCGTTCCAGATTGCCAGTCATGGAACGGTGGGAGCTGAGGCCATATAACTGCTCTTTGAAGTGGTTTCTGAAGGCTGAGGGTAGGTCTTGTCTAGGTAGTGATGCGGTATGCGCCTCTGGTATATTTCTGTAAGTAGGGGTTTTATTGTGATGTGTGTGCTTTGCGGAAAGTGATTTAAATCAGTGACAATAACAAACACCTATATGGGGCTTCACAGTTTAAAACACAGTACGATGTACTGATTGGAACTGTGTCCATCACTGAACCACATGCCGCCAGTGAACGAAAGGAGGCTTATGGATGAAGAATGAGAATGAATATTCTCCTTGGCAGTTTTTTTCCCTTTTTTTTCTTTTTTTCTGAACAACCACCTGCAATAAGGATAATCTGTTTCAATTTTCAGTCAAGTAGCTCCTTTCGAATCTCGATTTGAAAGCCAGTGTCTGTGTTTCTCTAAGTTTACCCAGCCAGGCAGCGGCTGAGCTAGGATTCGAATGCGGCCATTCTGGGCCCAGAGGCCGAGCTGGGACCGCTGCACCGCTCAGGTGAGGCTGTGAGCAGAGAAAGCTACCAGAACGTTAAAACAACAACAACAACAACACGCGCTGACCAAGTACCCCAAATAGGCCTTGACTACCGTCAAGTCATGCCCCATTTCATTCGAGGTTCTCAAGCTCCCAAGTCTCTCTCTGTTTCCCCCTCATTGGTGGCATTAATGAATCTGTTAAGATAATGGATTTCTACATTTTAAACCAACATCCTATCCAAATTAAAATTGCTGGCCCTCAGCCCATGTGAGAGCTGCAACTCATCCTGAAACTTTCCCCCGTTTTGTTCGGCCACCTTTGCAGTTCATTAAGAACAAAAGATTTGGATGGGGCGCCTGGGTGGCTCAGTTGGTTAAGCGACTGCCTTCGGCTCAGGTTATGATCCTGGAGACGCGGGATCGAGTCCCACATCGGGGTGCCTGCTTGGCGGGAAGCCTGCTTCTCCCTCTCTCACTCCCCCTGCTTGTGTTCCCTCTCTGCCTGTGTTTCTCTCTGTCAAATAAATAAAATATTTAAAAAAAAAAAAAAGAACAAAAGATTTGGGAACAGATTAAACATAGGCTGTTGGAGTCCACGCCCCTAAGTTTTCAGAAACAGCACGTGGTGGGATGTCGCACCTTCTTACAATAGCACGGCCGTGCTTAAACAGTTCCTTGGAGAGGACCCGCTGTTATTACACCAAATATTGATCGGTTTATGTCACCACACTGCCTGGCATTCTGAGTGAACCTGGACAGAAGCATGGAGATCAAAGAACATAATCATCAAAAACGCTCCTTTCATGCTCTACCTGCCATCAAATGAAAGTATTAGTGAAGTGGTATGGAAATCCTCTTTAGGCGGCCCGCACACCGGCCGTGCCACTTAGGATTTAAAACAACAGGACCGAGTGTTCAGAATCTATGGGATTGAGTTGTGTGCATATATTAGTGTATTATTTCCGAGTTGCCAGTTTCCCCCTGATTAGCACATTTTCCTTTCGGCTTTATTAAAAGAGTTAAGACATGAAAGGGGATTTAGCACCATGGAGATGTCAACCACGCTTCCTTCCCATCCTGGAATGGCTGATTCAGCTCAAGGTAGCCATGCGTGCGAATCCAGCCATATGACTATGGGACTCAAAGCCAAGCCAAGTGGAAGTGACAGAAAGGAAAAGATGGAAGTAGAGTGATGTAGCCCTGGGTGGGAACCTTAGGCCCTGGTTTTGATGTCCTAGGGCCCTACCAGTTGAAATGAACACAATACAGCCAAGTATCAGTGACACCATAAGTGCTTTCTTGTGGCATTACTGGAATGGTGTGGGTGAGCCCAGTGTGGCGTTGAGCAGGGTAGGGATGCAGCCAGGTGCAGGAGACAGACACCTGGTCCTCCTGTCGTGGTTTTCACGAGAGCACACTCTGCCCGTCAGAGTTCTGGGACGGAAGAAGGCTGGAGACCGCTGGTCTAGGAATTTACGTTCTAGGATCCTTTCACATAGGATCGGCTCAGACTGTTACCCCGCCCCCGCCCCAGCCAGGAGGTGTGGTGGGGCGAAGCTTTTCTTTTGTTACATTTGGCATGATCAACCTGAGTATTTCCATCTAAGCAAGTTATGTATTTTTCCCACAATCCAAGGGAAATAATGACGTCCCTTCTCCATTCAGAGTTGGCTACCTGGTATTTGCTTATCTTTAAAAGTGTTACAAGAACTTTACATAATCTTTGGAAAGAAAAGAAAGGTAAGAAAAGAGGGACTATAGCAATATTGATAGTAAAGTGAACAAAGCAGTTAACTGGCCACTGGTTTTGTATACACAAGTTTGAAGAAAGTTTCCTTGTTTTTTACTGAGTGGGCTTGGTTGCTTGACCACTAATGGGGGTACATGCTAATCCTCTGATTGGTGAGCAGGATTTCTGGCTAAATAGAGCTAAGTAAGCAAAGAAACAGAAACATACTAGGAAGAGCAGTAAAGGCTCAAGGGTTGACCTCACCCAGGACCACAGGCTTTATTCACAAAAGTAGTAGGTGTGTGAGCCTCCTGGAAATCAGGCCTCAAGTATGACCTCTGTAGGTACTCCCTTTTGTGTTGGGTACAGGAAATAATAAGACAACAGCTCAGTTTTGGAGATCAGAACAGCAGCTACCTGGGCTGCTTCAAGTCCTGTGTGGGGTCTATCTATATATCTGAGCTATAGACGGAGAAACTCAGTTCTTGTGGGGCTGCACATGCACCGAGCCTAGATAAAATGGGGGTACACGAGAAAAGGATGTCCTGAGCTCCAGTTGCTGACACTTATGACCTAATGGAGACAGGGAGGCTTGTGTGGGGGAAACAATCAGAGTCTGATGCAGTTATGCCCTGGATTGGGAGGACCAGCGTGAGCTCATGGGAAGAACGTTGGTAAAGGACAAGATTCTGATGTGGGCCTTGGCTGAACTGGGGAAGTGGAATTAGAACAAGAACACTTTCATTCCTATGCTTGAACACACTCAGCAGGAACATTCCATAGGTCCTTAAGTTGGCTTCAAATAGCTGACTACTGGAGACAGTAGGCTCCAATGAGCAGGCGATATCTCTTCTGATTTACATTATCTCTTGGTATCAGCAAAGACAGAGTTGGCCTCTGTCACCATCTTGACCAGATCCTGGGTGGGCAATGGGCACAGCACAGAGCCTGAACCCTCTGCTGGATGACCAGGCTGCTCAGTTGGGCAGATGAGTGAGGAGGGCCCAGGTCCCCGATGCCTGCTGCTCTCCTGGAGCCCGGGTCAACAGCCGGGGACAGAGGATGATCGCCTGATGCCACACCCCAGGGGGGTGCTTGATGAAGAAAGCAGCTAGTGGGGGAAATCAGGAAGAAGCCGGGTACTGTGAGGTGACCCTGAAGTACCAAACATTGACCCTCTGATGGTGGGATGGACTGAAAGAAAGAGCCTCAGCCAAGCCACATCACTGTTCTTGTCATTGGCCATTGTTCCCCATCCCACCGAAACCCTCTTGATTCCGTCATTTTCAAAACAGGGCCTAACGATAAGCAGTTACTCCCACTTGACTTCAGACGCTGTCCTTGTTCAGGGCAGGAGGCCACTCTGGCAGTCAACATCATTACCACGTAAACTATTTGGTGGCTCTTCCCTCCATATGGTCATCTCGTGTCAAAGAGACTTCTATCTCAGAAGAGGTTGAGGGCCACATAAAAGGAAAGTAGCCTCTGATGCACTGAAGGCGGACTCTTCCCCCTCGCCCCTGGATTTCACCCAGATGACAGCATGTGGGGCACGTTGGCAAGTGACTTGAAGTTGTTCTCTGAGCAAAGTGCAGCTCGAATCAGAGGCAGGAAAGGTTTATTTGAGCTTTATTGGGTGAGTCAGTTTGCTACAGCTTTAGGTCCCTTTAAACCGGGAGCATCCTGTGTACATCAAGTAATCATAGTTTAAGCGATTGGAAACGAGTATCAGATGTACATGAATGACCTTCCCAACCAGCAGACTCTCATGCGGAATTTTTACTGTTTGGCCAATTCTGATTAGGTTACGGCTTTCCCACATGAAAATGAACATCTCTCCTCTTTCCCAAAGTAGGGTGGACTCTTCCCTCTGTGGCTTCTAGAAGACAATCATAAAGCCCAGCCCTGTGAAAATGCATTCTGTATTTTCTCTACCACCACTGGTGTTGGTGGAATTGCTCATTGCTGCAGGAATCTGGCTGAGGTAAATCAGGACTCAGGGAAACTTCACAAGGTCATGACACTGGAGTAAGGCCTCTGAGCAGTGGGAGGTGAAAGGAGGGGAAGGCCTATGCGAAGAAGGACTGACGAGTGTGAAAATGATGTTTTTAACATTATTCGGATGATTATTACTTTTGTTATTGCATAGGAAGACTTACCCCAGTAATCATAGTTACTCTCCACATGAGACTTTCCTTCTCTATTAACTGAGAGGTACGTTTCCAGTAAGAAGAAGGATGTTTACTGTGAGGAGGGCTTGCTTTCTTTTTGGGGAAATAAAATGGTTTTGGTTAAGTTTCCCAGAGTGGTTGGATCTTGCCTTCAGTTCTACTAAGGAGATGTAATAGAGAGGAGGGAAGGTTGCCTCTTGTTTGTTCTTCCTCAAAGATAATGAAATACTGAGGACGGTGGAAATAGGGAAGATATGGAATAACTTTAGGCTGCCTTCCTCCACTCCATCTTGAACTCTCTTTCCAGAAGAGATTTGCTTCAGGTCAGCTGTAAGCATGCTATTATACAACGCAGATTTCTGGGGTTCTTTGCTTCCTACCTGTGTGTTTAGAACCACCTCCTCCCTGCCCCCCCCACCACCCCCAGTCTGTCTCCTTCTTACCTACATGCAGAATTTATGAGCTGTTTTCCTGATAGCAAGTTATTTGCACCTGCTCACCCCTACCCTCCCCTTCCCTGCCCTGCAGTAATAGCCCTTTCCACTCACCTCTTCCTTGAGGGCTATTCCTTTCACATGCCAGGACTTCTGCTTGTCTCTCGCCCACCTCCTAACCCTAATTCAGATTTGTGCCAGCCAAATTCATATACAGCAATAGCCGATTCCACCAGGACCAGTCCTACTATGGAAAATAAAATATAGAAAGCGTTTTCCTGTGACGGTTTCCTATCATGGTCTTCTGTAAGTGTTAAGGCCCGGGTGACAGACAGCTCCTCTCTCCGGCAGCTCAGGGAGTAATGCCGCAGATACCTGGGTTTCACAGTCTGATTCGTGAGAGGAGGGTTTTGCCTTCGTGAGAGGGAAGGCAGCCTAAAGTTATAACCTTAGAACGTTCTGTGTTGCCTTTTTTTGTGGTTTCCCGTGTTCAATTCCTACTTCTTAGAAACCAAAGCCGTGGCTCATGTCGTCTCTCATATCCTCCAGGGACTCACCCATGGCTGGGCACCCCAGACAGACCTGTTGAAGTGATAGATTAATGACGTGGACGTGGAGGAGAGCAAGGAGATGTCACAGAGGGTGAAGTGAGGACCGTGATTCCCTTAGCTGATGCACTGGAGGAGTCGCTCATCCCGTCACTGGCACATCAAAGGTGGACTCTTCCAAGTCCAGTCTTTTGTTGGGCACTCATGTGAAATTGATTCAAAAGCGATAAAATCTTTGCACATATAAACAGCCAGCAAATGATGGAGAATGTGCATCCACTTGGCAGGACATGTCGTGCCGCTGAGAGGAAGCCTCCGGCTATCCATCACACCTTGAAAGATGAAAGGTGGAGGGAACTGTGCTCCCTTCAAAGGCAGGAAAGGTTAGCGCTCTGGGAAAACAGAGCCCAATGGGAATTTCACATACATGGTGCGGCCCTTCCGGCTTGTAGGTCGTGATTAACTATTCTTACTCTAAATGGCCACGACATATAATCTCTTTCCTAATTTCATTATTTTACTTACTATCACAAGACCGTAACTTTTTAGACATTCAGGTGAGATTAAGGGAGGAGGAGGGGGAATAAGGCTTTTAAAATCTTTGATTACCTCAGAAAACATATTTGCTTACTTTACCAGGAAGTTGGGTTTGTGTTTTGTTTTGTTTTCTCCTGATGCCAAAAGGGGATTACTGAGTAGCTGCTGGGTCTGCCAGCTTTCTTTTGATTTCAGTTTATGTAATTAGGCAGTTCCCAGAATGACTCGAGGTTCTCACTCTGCATCAAAACACGGTTCTCAGATGTGTTAGGTGTGGAGGTCAGAAGGGGTCCAAACTCCCTGAATGGAGGGAGGGGGCAGTGAAAAACCGACCTGGCTTTAAACTGCGCTTCCCCCCTATTTAATTTAAATAAAGGGTGGCTTCTGCTTTGGGGCTGTGCACACTGGGCTATATTGAGTAGAAAGCAGGCTTCAACGGAAGTTCAAAATGAGCTACTGTTAGAATAGTTCCAAGTGAGGTTAACAGTAGGAATAACACAGGGAAACCTGCCCTGGTTCACTATAGAATTTCCAACAGCTAGAGCTTCATGCGCGGTGAGTGTCCGAGAACTTGTGCATTCGACAAAGATGCTCCCTTAACCCACCGTGTGCCAGGCTCAGCTCTGGTGGCTGGAGACCCAGTAAAAAATAAACCCGACAAGAACGCCTCCCTTGGGATGCTCACACGGAACGGATGTTGGATGAGCTGATTTTTATCGAGTGTCTCCTTAGTCCCAGAGTTCCGAGCTAGTGCTGCTGGAGCAGGGTCGGGGAGGTTTGCTAGGAAGAAGAAATCGTGTTCCCCAAGGAATGGATCATCTTAGTGAAGACACACTGCCCATGGCACAAAAGAACTGTTCAGAACTGTGGCTGAATACAGAGTGCAGATCCAGACAGACCCCTGTAAGGGCAGAGCGGTCAGAGCGGGCACTCATCTCCAGATTCCGCAGGCAGGAGGCTCTCTGCAGCAGGCTGACTTGTCCCTAGCTCCTTAAGCAGTAAGAATTTGCAGCTGCAAAAATGAGTTTCCTCTGGTTCCCTTTCTCCCTAAACTTTGTTAGTTTTTTTATGGTTTTTTAAAGGGAATTATGCAGCTTTTCTTTGGGATCAGGCTAGTTCCCTTACAAACTAATAGGGCAGAATTTGTAATCATTCCTGCCCTCACGAAACAGACAGCAGGGGAAAGAGAGACATGAGGCAGTTACACAAATGAGACCTCCTGAATGCTACAGGGGAGAACACAGCATACAACGAGGAGACTGGACCTTGTCAGAGAAGTTAGGGACAGCTTCTTTAAAGAGAAGACGACTGTACTGGAATCTGAAGGATATGGAGGGATTAACCAGGGGAAGGGAGGGGGGAAACATTCCAAGCAGGGGAAACAGCACAAGCAAAGGCCTTGTGGCAAGTAGGAATTTGCTGTTGGGACAGAGGGAACCAGGGATGGCTGGAGGGGAGAGGACTCAGAAGAAAGTAGATGAGGCAGATCATAAGAGGCCATCAGGCATATTAAGGAGTTTTCTATTTATTCCAAGAGTAACAGGAAGCCCTTCATAGAATAATCAGTAGAGAGAGAGGAGGGAGGGAGTGGGTTGCATTCAGATTTTCATTTCAGCAGGGGAACTGCCTATGGTGTGATCTGCATTTGCTAGGGGGACTGGTCAGTGTGGGGAGTACTAGGAGGAAGGCACTCGGCAAGAATCTAGACAGGAGGTGAGAATTACTTGGACCACAATGGTGGCCACGAGCTGAGCAGGCAGAGACGGAAAGACGTCGGCAAATGCAGCAGGCCCAGAATGGGACAAACGCATGGAAGGGAGAAGCAGCAGGGCTTGGTGACACATGTGAGGGATGAGGGAGGTACACACAGTCACTGTCAGGTCTCTGACTCGCATGCAGGCATCCTGGATGAGGCTCGGCTTGCTGGGGGCGGGGGGCATTACCGAGTCAGTTCTGAACCAGTTGGGTTGAGCGCTTTTGCAGCACCTAGAGGGAAATGTTCGAAATGCGGTTGGATAAAGGGGTGCGTGACTTGGAGGGGAAGTCTGGCACAGAGCTTGAGGTTCGCGTGTCACCCGTGCCGAGCGAGGTGCGTTAGGCACTGTGAGTGTGGAGGAGACCACTCAGCGAGGGCACAGCGAGCAATGGAGGGGGCCCTAGAGCCCAGCCCGAGGGACACCAACACCTGATGGCTAGGGAGAGAAGTCCGCACAAGCAGGACTGAGACCACCTGCCCAAGACATGGGGAGGAAACGGGCCCGAAAGCCAAGGGAGCCACATGTTTTTGGGAAGCGGGTTGCTCAGGGGAAAATACCGCTTAAGGGACAGGAAGTGAAGACGTGGTGGTGGTGGCCGCTCTCCTGCCACCGGTGACCATAGGACGAGGCCACCTTCAGGGAGCACCTGTTGCGAGCCAGGCACTTTAACATATGATCTCCTCCCCATAAGACGTCTGTAAGGCAGGTCCTCTGTCAAACTGAGCACAGGGAGGAAGTCAGTTGCCTGAGCTCACGTGGCCAGTAAGTGACAGATTTCGGTGGGAGCTGTTGTCACTGCACAGACCCTGTTCTTAAATGCTGCGTGTCTAGGGTTGGTGGAATCAAAAGCAGGCAGTGAGCAGAGAGAGGTATGGAGAAGCGATGCTTCCTTCTCCTGAAAGCCTTGGATTCTGTCACACACAGCCGAGGAAATGTGGCGTGGCTGCTGAGCCTGCGCCCGGGGAGCTGCCCACGGGAGGGCATCGCAGTGCTTGCTTCTGCTGCGGTGGTTCCGCTAGAGGAGGGCTGTTCTGGGCATGTGACGCAGCCACCCCTGCGCTAGGCGACGCTTGCCTCCAGAGCTCTAGGGCCGCGGTTCTCAGAGCGGGGTCAGACGTCACCCACAAATGCCTGACAGATGCAGCTTCCCGGACTCCCCTCCCCGGGTCCTCTGAATCGGAACCTCGGGGGTGAGGGGCAGAATCCGTGTGCTCACAAGTCCGATTGAGAACCCACGTTCTTGGGGGTGGGGACCCTTGAAAACAAGAAGGAAAATCTGAATGACTTCCAGTCCGTGTGTCTCTGAGACACCAAGCACCTTGGCGGAACCCAGATGGAGGCGTGGTGCTGGCCCGGGCTGCACGCCCCAGGCCCGCGGGGACTGCTGCCCGTGACCGCTGCCCGAGGCCCACCCGCGGAAATTCTGTTCTTGTGGGGCCGGGGTCAGCCTGAGCATGTGGTAACTGTAATGAGGATCGAGGTGGGGAATGAGTGTTGGGGGGAACGGCTGGCAAGGCAGCCTGTGTACTTCTGAGTGCAGAATCGTGCTCTGGGGAGAAAAACGGGGCAGGCCTTGAAGGGGAAGGAAGACAAGTGGAAGAGAAGCTAGACCGCAGGCCCTCTGTGAGTACCGGCATAGCTTGAGCAAATCTGGGGACCGCTGGGGCCGAAGGTAGCCTGGATTCATAACTGTTCTTCACAGTGGACTTATTTTCAAAGCAATGCTTTGAAATGCTTTTAAATATGCTCTGAGAGCTGCTTCATGAATAAAGAAAGCTCACGATCACCTCCTCCTGGCAGCTCCGCTTAGACTCATCTGTATGTTAAGAATGTGCTCACCCCTCTGGCCTCCCCAGCATCACTTTTTCCCTTTGCGCCCTGAACCACCACCCCACCCCCCCCAGCCCATGACCCGCTAAGTCCCTGCCCTCGGCATTCCCACCCTGACTCCAAATCCTGGGATTTGTTCCTGCCCCCCACCCACACCTCCTTGTTGTCTCAGGCCCTAGCTCTGTCCGGAACCCTCCATGGCCCCCAGTTTAGAGAGCCCACCTTTCTCTCGCCCTTTGATCTTTAAGCTCCTGTTTTGTTTTCTTCATTCTGCCCATTTCCCCATTTCCACCCCTGGCTCCTAAGTTCTGCAGGGACAGTGCCGGCTTGACTTTCTCTGCCTCCCATCCAGCACACAACCCCACACCTTATAGGCTTAGGAAATGGTAGTCAAGAAACTGCAAAAGTGAATTTCCATCTGTCTGCTTCACCCCTGGCATGAAGTACAGATAATGACGGCCCCTCTTCCAATGAGGTGGGAGCGTGGCTGGGTCATTCGGAGGCCACCTTGAGGAGAAAAGCCATAGGAAATGTGGCAAGACGGGAATCCAGGTAGGAACATCCTCCAGAGTGAAAAGTGGCCCCCAGAAGGGACACTCGCAGCCTCAAGATCCCATGGGACCTTCTAGCCATTTCCCGGGGCTGCCTTCACACATTATCATTTGTTGGGGGGCTTAAAACAACCTGAATCTGTTCTCTCATTGTTCTAGAGTTCTGGAACTAGTGTTACTGGGCTGAAATTGAGGTGTCCACAGGGCCCTGCTCACTCCCAGGCTTTCAGGGGAGAGTCCGTCTTTGCTTCTTCCGGCTTCCGGTAGCCGCCATGTTCTTTGGCTTGTGGCCACAGCATAGCCTCTGCCTCTGTGGCCACATTGCCCTCTTCCCACTTCTCCAATCTCCCCACTGCCTTTCTCTTGTAAGGACACCTGTGATTGCATTGAGGCCCCACCCTGGTGATTTAGAATAACTTCCCATCTCAAGATCCTTAGTGTAATTGCATCTGCAAAGCCCTCTTTTGCTGTCTCAGGTAACACTCCACATGAGGGGATTAGGACATGGATATCTTGTGGGGAGCCATTAGCCAACCTACCGCACATATTTAAAAAAAAAAAAAAAGCTAACTAGAGGCTTGTCCAAGGACACACTTCCGGGTCATCACGGAAATCAAGGACCCACGTCTCCTTTCTGTCCATTTTGGGCTTCCTCCGCTGAACTAAGTTGATATTCATAAAAGTAAAATAGAAAAAGAGATTAAAAATAATGCCTCCTACCCTAATTCGTGTGCTGTCTAGATTATCTGTCCTCTGTCTGGATTGTGTGCTACTGGGATTCAGCCGTCTCTGCACCTTCTTCCCCCTGGAGTTCAGGCTCAGGGACACTCTCTGGCCTGTGTGGACAGTAGCAGTGGAATTACCTAAATGTCATTTTCTGCTCTCCTTTTAGGACCGCCTCTTCTTCGTCATGGAGTATGTAAATGGTGGCGACCTCATGTTCCAGATTCAGCGCTCCCGAAAATTCGACGAACCTCGTTCCCGGTTCTATGCTGCGGAGGTTACGTCAGCCCTCATGTTCCTCCACCAACATGGAGTCATCTACAGGTAGCTCTTCCCTCCTCCTGCCTCCCCCGGCAGTGAAAAACTAAAGAATTCTCCAGACGCTTGAAGTGACTTTGGCTCCTGCCCAGCCGGTCTCTTAGCAACCCGCTTTAGATTAGTTGTTTGTTCAGATTTGCTCACAGAGGACTTTTTTGGGGGCTGTTTATCACTGCAAATGTTAATATTTGAATAGCCTCAGGAGATCTGACCCACGGTTTATGCCAGTTTTGACTGAAAGTCCAAGAACAACATTTTAAAGGCTTGGCGCCAAGCGACCTTGGAGTGACCTTCATTTCTCTCTCTCCCCACCCTCTTCCTTCAACATCAGGGCATTCTCTTTACTTTTTCCTTCTGTGCCATGAACTTCCTCCCCTTCCCAACCTCTTGCCACTTCCTGAGTTTGTTTGGCTTAGTTGTCTCCAGCAGATAGAATCAGAGGAGGAGTTGCTTGGGGGTCTCTGGGTTTATGATTCGAGGAGGAGGAGGAGGGGAAGGGAGCTAGACAATATCCAACAGGAAGTCACTGCAGATTGTCCAGTCCCTCACTGCCGCCCTGTCCCCCTTCCAAGAAAACATAGAACACACACACACTCAACACACACACACTCACACACTAATTTTCCAGTAAGGGAGCAGGGCTATTTACGTAGGCTCTTCTGTGAGGTCAGGAATTCTGGGAGGAGTAAATGTTTATAATTAGCAACAAGAACACTAAAGTTCCTCCTTAAGGTTTTCTCAATGACTATCAATTTCTTGACTTGGTTTTTGCTTTCCCCGCGACCTTTTTTCAATTGGGTAGAATTCACCCCAGAACTTCGTCACTAGAACCTTTCTGACCCTCTTCTGGGAGCAGTGCTCTGACGAAAGGCTCGTTGAGGGGTTCTGAACAACCCTCACCCCAGGCTTCCTTTTTACTGATGACTCTTAAGTTTCCTCAAGTGTGTGTCTTCTCTGCGCAGAAGTAGTCCATGCCTCCCCTCAGCCTCCGTAATAAAACCCAGCCTTTTCAGCTGGCCAGTCACTGCACTCCGCATCCTGCATCCCTGGGCTGGCTTCCTGTCGCTGCGTAACAAAACACCACTGGCTTCGGGGCTCCACACAGCACCCATTTATCAGCCCCTTGTTTCCGCGGTCCCGGAGTTCAGGCCCGGTGGGCGCTGGCCTGCTGCTTCGGGTCTCTCTGCCGTGACCACAGTGTCAGCCAGGCTGCGTACTTGTGTGCAGTTTGGGTTCCTCTTCCAGGCTCACGTGCGGGGAGGCAGGACTCAGCCCCTTGCAGCACGTGGCTGGCTTCCTCAGGCCAGCAGGAGAGACAGCCTTTCCTTCTCCGAGTCTGACTCCAGCGAAGGCTTGGACCCTCTTTTAACAGGATCACCTGATTAGATGAGGCCTACCCGGGACAATGTCCCTTTTGTTTAGCTCAGATGTTTAGGGACCTTCATTATATCCACACAGTTCCTTCGCTCTGCAGTGTCACGTTATCTCCATTGTGACACTGACATCGCCCTGTCCACATTCTTTTGGTTAGAGGAAGTGCCAGCTTCCCCCATCCCTAAGGAGGGATTATGGGGTCACACCAGAGTGGGACTCACTGGGGCTCTGCTTCGGTCATGTCTGCTACATCCCGGTGCACCTTTCTCTCCCTACTCCCCATAGCATCTTGTTTTGGACCCATCAAAGATCTCAGCTCTTCTCGGACCCTCCTGCCAACCCCCTGATGGCCTGTGCCTCTGCCCTCCTAGCCCTCCTCTGTCCAGTCCGGAGGCCTCACGCAGGACCGCTTGCCCGCACAAAGCCTGGACCTGGTGCCAGAGCAAGTTTCTCCGCCCCCGCGCTTCCGGCCAGTTCAGGAATGAATGGGATTTGAGACTCCCCGTTGCTGCACCTACCACTGTCCGCCTCATGTCAGTACCAGGCATCGCTGTGGGTCCTTCGCTGAGTTGCAGACTCCCTTAAGGCCCGCTTTTTTGGTTAAAGCCCTCAGTCATCTTATTTTATACACTCCTTTTGTCTTCACATAGTAAATAATCAGCAAGTGACTGCTGAGTCCAATTAGCTTAAGTCCCTAATCTCTGCCCCCAGAGCAGCTCACAAGCCCATTCAAGATATAGGAGTTAGGTATGGGAAGGGCTCACCCATACTACAAAGCCATGCACTGTTGGGTGCCCATGACAGGAAGAAGGACTGTCATCCTTTGCAACGTCATCACCATTCCATCCCTGTTACAGTGGGTACAATCATCCAGTTTCCTGGCAGGGATTCAGAGCCTTCCCTGAAGTAGCTTGCCCAAGGCCCTACCCCATCAGTGGCAGACCAAGGAGGCCTAAGTGACTGATCAGCGAGCTCACGCTGTGCACCATGACATCCGTCACCCTGCCTTTCCAAGCCCACGTCCAAACTCTTTTTTTTTTTTTTTTGAATACACAACTATTTATATTATGGTGAAGAAAACAGATTTTACAATAATTTTTGCTATCTTTAAATTTATAAATCAGGGATCTAGGTCTTAATTGCTGCTTTATCATTCTTTTTTAATTTTCTATAACCCAGCCACCCTATCCCTCCCTCCCCCCCACCCCCCAGCAACCCTCAGTTTGTTTCTGGAGATTAAGAGTCTTTTATGGTTTGTCTCCCTAGTCCCATCTTGTTTCATTTCCCTCCATCACCCTCCATGACCCCCCGCCCTGCCTCTCAAATCTCATATCAGTGAGATCATATGGTAATTTTCTGTCTCTGGCTTATTTCACTCACCCTAACCCTCTCCAGTTCCATACACATCATTGCAAAAAGCAGGATTTCAGTGTTTTTGATGGCCGCGTAGTATTCCGTCGTATATATACACCACATCTGTCTTATGCATTCATCTCTTGATGGACATCTAGGCTCTTTCCATAGTTTGGCTCTTGTGGGAGGTCCAAGCTCTTGACTTGTCATCCCAGGTACTCCAAAACTCACCTAGTACTTACATGTCTACCTTTCCCCTTTCCACTTCCCTCTCATCACACCTGTCAACGCTTTTGTTCTTTTGGCCTAGGAGCCACGCTTGCCCCTCCCCTCACTGCTGACCCTCCTTCCCACCTCCCTCAACATTCCTCCTCAGTCTCTGTGTCCCCTGACCTGGCTGCTGCTCCGACCCCCATTCTCTAAATGCTGTTTTTCTCCAAGGTCTTCCCCGTCTGTCCTCCCTCCTACCCTAAATACACTGCCCGAGCCATTCCAGCACATGCATGCATTCAAAAGATTTCTGTGCTAGCGGCGCTGTGTCACTACATCCAGTTATCCCCAGAACCCAAACAAGCTCTCTCCCCCAAACCTCTCTCTCAGGACCTGTCCTTGGGGCCCTTCTGCCTTCTTCCCAGATGAGCCTGCAGTCATTGACGGACTTGGGTCCCTCACTGCCTCTCGGTTCCCTGCCCTTCTGTCCATCCTCCCCACTGCATGGCTGCCTGGTATTCTTTCAAAGCACACTGTGGTCACATGCTCCCCTTTTCGCCTCCTTCAGGCTCCCCAGCACCCCAGGTCTGCCGTGCACAGGCGTGTGGTCTGCGCACAGTGCAGAAGCAGAGGGCACGGGCAGTGAGTGGCGATGGTGTCCAGACCAGCTCTGCTGCTGTGGCTGGCTTCAGTCCGGGGAAGGGGTGCTTTTTCTACCCAGAGGAGGTGGCTTACTGTGCCTCTCACAAAGACATGGTCTGTGACAGCGGGGAGCTGATGGCCCTCAGTGATCCTGTGACCCTATCACTGTTCCCTCCAACCATATATCCTACCCTCTAGGTGCTCCATTATTTGCTGTTCTGTCCCCGTTGCCATTCTTTTTCATTTCTTGGGGCCTTTGTAACCCCATCCCTGGAAATCCGTTGCTGCTAATCTGCATCTTGTTCAATGAGTGGTTCCCGGTTCACGTCCATGTTCTGACTGCCTCAGAGTCCCTGCTTTAAAAGGTACGGAGATTCCATAATCCTGGAGGAGGGGAAATCGATGAGGATATTGGTGAGAGTTTCTGATTGCCGAGGCTGCGTGATACGCACACGGGCGCCACTATCCTATCTACTACTATATGTATTTGAAGTTTACCATAATTATAATATCTTTAAAAAAAAAAAAAAGAATAACGATTCCAGGGTAACATTCTAGAGTATTTGATTCAGTAGGTCTGGAGTGGGGTTCAGGAATCTGTAATTTTTTTAAGTGTTCCTCAGGTGACTTGGGGACCAGAGATGGAGAAAAATTCTATTCTTCCTCTGGAACTGTGTCACACACCCCTGCTAATGGGAGGCTCTCCCTGACCACCAGCCTGTCCTGGGGATCACACCCTCGGTCTGTATCAGTCACTTAGCAGATTCGCTTTGCAAAGCTTATGTTTTTACTTAAGATCCCCATTCTGTGATTGAGAACTCCACACCAGAGTGCTTATCTGGTCAGCCTAGAACAACAGCCTGCTTATAGTAGGTGTTCACTAAATACTTGTTCTTCTAGTCTCTGATGCTCCAGGGCCTTCCAGTCCAGGGGGCTGCTCCCTCTCCTGGTTGGGTACTTCTTAAAAGTCTGTGTTGGAAGCATTCCTAACTCCTTGACCTGAAAAGGCCCCCAGTCCCTTCATAGCTCTCATGTGATGGGTTGATGAGGATGCTAGGATCTCTGTTTCCCGTGTAGCTCTGCGTTAGGCTGCCGCAGAATAGGGCAAAGGGCAACGCATCTGGCTGGAGTGGGGGGTGGGAGGGCACTGTGTCTCCCCTTCTTTGCCCCTGGTTGTTCTGAACCCCGGGCAGAGACCATGTTTTATGCGATACAGGGGTTTATTTGGGAGATTGGCAAAGACAGGTTTTGGAGGAGGAAGCTGATTGCTGGAGTGGAGATGGAATTTTCTTCGGCCTTCCTGCTGGACTTTATACACATGCTAATTAGCAGCTAACTGGCCAGTGTTCAAGAATGGAGGAAAGAAGTCATTTCTCTGGCTGGTGGCTCACACTTTAAGGGCAGCCCACGCTGACAGGCATGGCCCCTTTTCTTCTGGTCCTTGTCTGAGTCAGGTTCCAGCACCAGGCAGCCCAGGGCCCCATCTCTCTGTCCCTTGCCCCATGTTGCTAGAATCCCCTGTGTGCTGTGGCAGAAGCTGGCCCTGTCCCCTCCTTTACCACCCCTCCCCCACAGTGAGAGGCAGAGGTTTTGAAGGGTAGGCCTTCTTTAAGAGTGAGTTCAGAGGACTTTCCCTTTCTCTCCATCAAGCTCGCTGCCTGTCCGTTTTTCTCTGAGGCCCTCAGCTGGAGCTGCACTCTCCTAGAGCGCCCCTCTCTCTGTGTGCAACAGGAGAGTGACAGATCATGGGATCCGCCTCAGAGAGGACAGCCGGGGCCCTTAGGAAGATAAGCAGGGGCTTGGCAGTCAGGGACGGATCTCCGTATTCTTTCAGAGTTCAGAAGTCAGACCCCTGTGACGGAGGGTGGTGAAGCATGTGGCCTCGGTCACACTGGCCGAGCATCTTAGCACTCCATGCCTCAGTGTCCTCACCTGTAAAATGGGAATGACATTTGTACGTACCTGTCTCATGAGGTTGTGGAGATTTCGTGATTTCAGGTCCCAGATAATGTGGAATGGTGCCTGCCACTGAGGAGGTCCTCGGTGAAGGTTAACTCTCTTATTGCACCTTGATTTCTGTTAATACATTAATGAAAGAATTCACTGAGATTGAAAGATTGAAAGAACACTGGAGATCTTTTATCCAGCCTGAGCTCCAAAAGGGATTCCTGAAATCACATCAGAAGAATAAATTCCTTTCTTCCTTCTTAGAAAATTCAATTCCTTTTTTTTTTCTTTTTTTTCTTTTTAATTATAAAAACGCTAGTCCTCAGAAAAATAAAGACATAAGCGGCAGAGAAAGGTATAAGTCAGTTTTTCCTTCACCAACCTTAGAACCACCACTCAGGGTAAAACAGCGGAATGGTTTCTAGAGAATCCCTCAGAACTCTGGAGCAAGCTCCTGAGCCTCTTTGTGACTGGCTTCCGTTGACCTGGAGCTCAGATAAAGCCTGCATTGTCTCCTGCAGCGGGAGCGGAGGGTGACGGCTCCCAGGCAGACTGAGGAGGCCAAGGTGAAGGATCAGGGAGGCAGTGGGGAATGGCGAGGCGTTTTCCTTCCGGGAAGGATCATTAATGATTAGCCTCTCACGTGGAGCACTAAAATTTGGTCTTTATCTAGCGCAGGGGAAGTTATGACTTCTCCCTTAATTTTTCAGAACTGTCCATCCCTTGTGAGCTGTCACCACCACTCCCCAGTAGCCATCCTGCCCTGAGGACCTGTTGTGCACCTGGTTGTCCAGACTGGGGGCAGCGGGGAGCCACGAGGAGAGAGGGGTCTCTGCTCTGGTCCCTCCAGATCACTCTGTCCTCAAGAGGTGCTTAGGAAAGGCTTTCCTTGTTGATGATCATGTTTCAGAAAAGTCAAATAAGAATGAAGAGCATGGAACAAAGACTTAGGCACTATCTCCGAGGACCTAATAAACCTGAAATTTTCAATGCCTTGTCCCCAGCTGGACGAGGGGACAAAGCCAAGAGGGCGGGGCTTAGGAGGGGTTTCCCTGGACAGAGCTGGAGACATACTGAGGTGTGTAGCTATGCTCTGTAAGGCAGACCTCTCTGGAAAATCACTTGGAGTTGTGGTACAAACTGTAGCCTTATGTTCCTGCTGGTCAGAGAGGGGCGTGTGTGCCTCGCTTGCAGAATGACACGCGATCCCAGGGATCGTGTCCTGCCATTGACATAATTCGGCATTTCCTGACTTGGGGAAGGGCTCTAGTTAAAGCCTGTGCTAACAAGTGAAAGGTCTAATATTTAGATTCCTATCTCCTTCCCTACATTCTCAACTTACCTAATGCTAATAAAAGCAGAGGAGGAGGAAGAGGAAGTAGGATTTCTTCCTTCCCGGTCTTCTGTGATTTGCCCTCAGAAAATCACTCGGGACGCTCTGGGATCTTCTCCGCCACAGAGCGTTGTCCTCCGCCGTCAGCCATCCTCCAGCCATTCTGGAGAACGATGCTGCGATCCAACATTCCCAGGGATGGAGGAGCTGAGTGTTCAATGGGAGGGTGTCAGGAGTCACCAGTGTTAAATCAAGGAGGGCTCAGAGCGATCTAAACCAACTCTGATTTCTGGATGTGGAATTTGAAACCTAAACTGGGCAGGAACTCCCCCAAGTTTACACAGCAAGGTACTATAAAGCTTAGATGTTATTTGAATCAAAGATAAACGTAGAGATAAAGAGTCAAACCATTCTACAAGGAGCTTAAGCAAATAAAAAACTGTTTTCTGCCCTCCTTCCCTCTCCCACCCAGTTTCCTCTTTCCCCAGAGACAACCATTTTCATGTTTTTCAGCTGATGCTTTTGGTACAGACCTCTGTATTTCTGACTAACATGCTTTCATTGTTACTTTTGTAGAACTTCATTGTAGGCTTTATGTAGTGACTCTCCATGGTGGAGGTGAGTCTTTACTTCTCTGCCCCCTCCCTACCTGCTCACCGCCCCGTGACCGTCACACTCCCGTCCCCCCAGCCTCCCTTCTTCCCTTCCTCTCAGTACAGTTTACTATAATTGTGGTTAAATGAATATACATTGTATGCATTATCATGACTGTGAAGTACTTAGGGCACCTGGGGGACTCAGTCAGTTAAGCATCTACCTTTGGCTCAGGTCTTAATCTCAGGGTCCTGGGATGGAGCCCTGTGCTGGGCTCTCTGCTCCTCGGGAAGTCTGCTTCTTCCTCTCCCTCTGCCCATCTCCCCCTCCCCCCCCACCTCAGTTCATGAGTGCTCACTCTCTTTCTCTCTCCAATAAATAAAATCATTAAAAAAAATACTATTTGGAACTAAGCCATTTGGTAAGCTATAATTACTTTTCCTAAACCTTTTCTTTGTTTTCTCTGGAGATAATAATGATCTCTTGGCTTTCTCCGTGGTTATTAGTTCAACATGAACTCTGCAAATTGTCCACATCTCCCTGCAGGATGTTTCAGTGCAATGGGTACTCTGTCCATTTCATATTTGTGGGTGGCTCTCTCCTGGAGCCCTCCAAACCACTCTGGTCTAAACAGTGTCCCCACAGCCATCCTGGGCTGTCCCCCTGCTGCTGTCTTCATACTTCCTTTTGCCTCAGTCTTCTGTGAAAGCTCCTGTCTCTCATATCCCACATCTCTTTCTCAATATATGCCCTTGATGTGCTGAAGCAGCCCCAGCAGTTTTTGGAGAAGGATAGGCAATACATTTTTTAGCCCTTCTTTTCATATGCAAAATCATTTTTTATCTCCCTCTGAAATTTGATAAAGACTTTTATTGGGTGTAGAATTCTAGATTGAAATCCATTGTCACTCAAAAGATTTTGTTCTTTTGAGTATTGTTCTATTGCCTTCTAACTTCCAGTGTTGCTGTTAAAGAGTCCGAAGGTATTTCAAGTCATTGTATGGGTCTATTTCTTTTCCCTGGAAGCTTGTTCATTACTTACTAATGATGTGCTGTAGGCCACTTTTCATCCATTGCACTGGGCTCCAGATAGACTTTTTCAATTGAAAAAAAAATGTGTCCTTCAGTTCTGGAAAATATTTCTTTCTTTAAGGACTCTTTCTGTTCTCTCTTTCTGGAGAGAGAATTTGGGTATTGGATTAGTCACTGTAGACTAATACTGCTAGCCACATAGCTGGGGGAACTCCTGACTGTCCATACTTTTAGAACTTTCCTTTTAGAGTGTTCCGATCACCCAGGGAAGACTCTTCCAGCATCCTGCCCAAAGGGAGTGGACTTAGCAGCCAGTGCTGTAGGAGCTACATGAGGGCCCCGACCTGGAGGGCCCTGTTCCAGGAGATATTTCCCAGAGAACTCGTCGGTTTCCATCTGCACCCCAGTGCCTGCCCTCTGCCCTCATCCCACCTGTGTCCAGAGACTTGCTGTTTCTCTTCTCCAGAGAATAAGCCTCTGGGGGTGTGGAAGGGGCTGTGCAGAGTAAAGAAGAGAATCTCAGTTGATTATTGCTTTTCAACCAACTCTTTTTCTCTCTCCCCACCTTCATCTCCGGAAGTAACTGCCACTGCAAATTCCTGAGCTTTGCGTGGGACAGAGGTTGGGAGATTCTGTAGTGTAAATATAGCCGTTCTTGACTTTCCCCATTGGGGATTCTCAATTCAGTGCTTTCTCGAGTTTATTTTTTTCTGAAGATTTTGCTTATTCACTTATTTAGAGAGAGAGTGTGCTTGAGCAGGGGGAGGAGTAGAGGGAGGGGGAAGGAATTTCAAGCAGACTCCCCACTGAGTGTGGAGCCCTATGTGGAACTGGATTTCACAATGATGAGATCTCCAGCTGAGCCGAAATCAAGAGTCAGATGTTCAACTGACTGAGCCACCCAAGCACCCCTCTTTCTCAGGTCTATTAAGTAATTTACCACTCATCCCTTGGCTTTCCAGCTTCCAAAATTGTGTTGCTATTTTTTGTTCTCTCCTTCTCCCCATCTTTATGTATTTAGGTCTTTGTGTGTATTTGGGGGAAGGAGAGAAAGATAGTTGTGGCTCTCCAAGCTACTCTCTTTGTCCGGAAGTCAATAAAAACCATAACAAAAACAACAGCCGCGGCAGCACTGGCAACAACAACCATGGATAGCAAGGCCCTTCTTTAGCCTTTGCTATAAACCCAACACTTTTCTGTACACTGTACACCTATTAACCCCCTTCATCTTCAATCACGGCAGCCCTCTGCAGGAGATTTGGCCATTATCCATGGGATTTATGTTCTCTCTGAAGAAGGAGATCCTGCCAGATCCCATCCTCCGCTGTCCCACTGTCAGGTCTCCCTGACCCGTTGCTGCGAGCGAGCTGTGATTTCACGTGCGAAGCAAGCAAAGCTGTATACTGGAGACAGCGCTGAGTCTGGATTCAGAGAACTACAGCAGAGCTCTGGCTCTATCTCATCTTAATTATGTTTTCCTGGGCGGAATACTTGAACTGCCTGAAAGATAGTTTCCTCTTTCCCCCATGGAATTACCCGGGACTGTTTTGAGCATCACATGAGAAAGTATTTACAGAAGTTCTAAGTGCAGTCCTTGGCTCCTAGGAGGCTCCATACATATTGGTTGGATGAATGGGGAGTGTAGGGTTATGGAGTCAGAGGATGTGGTGCTGAATTGTGTCCCTCCAAATATGTATGTTGAAGTCCTAATCCCCAATACCTTAGAATGTGGCTGTGTTTGGAGGTAGGGCCTTCAAAGAGGTAAACGTAAAATGAGATCATGTGGGTGGGCCTTAACCTGATAGGGCGGGTGTCCTTCTAAGAAGAGTTGACTGGGACACAGAAATGCCTATGGGAGCCATGTAAAGACACCAGGAGAAGACCCATTTCCCAGCTGCAGAGAGAGGCCCCAGAAGAAACCCATCCTGCCAGTACCTTAATCTGGGACTTCCAGCCTGGGAGAGAGAAGTTTCCGCTAGCTCATTCAGTCTGTGGTACTTTGTTATGGCAGCCCTAGAAAACATACAGAGGTCCCAGATGCAAGTCCCAGCATTGCCACTTACTTCCTGTATCTGCCTGGGCAATGTCCTGATATCTCTGAGCCCCAGTGTCTTCTGATCGTAATAAATAAAGCAAGGTGACCGAGCCTACAGTCTTGGCATGCACAGAAAGATTTAAATCAGGTGATGGACACAGAAAGGCCTCTGGAAGTTGTTTGGGGCCCAGCAAGGCCTGCAGAGGTCCAGGCACACGGCAGCGAGGATCGTGCCATAACACCCTTGTTTGAGGGGTGCAGGGGGTTGGATATGTGATGTTGTGTCCCCCACGCACATTAGAGGGCCCCACTCGGGCAGGGCCAGATCTGGAAGCAGGCACCATTCCAGAGAAGGGAGCCTCTTCGTGGCAGCATTCCCGTGCCCAGAGCACTCGGGGACCCTGGGGCAGGACAAGCCAGTACTGTTAAAGGCACATGGCAGTGACCAATGGGCTGAACAGACGCGGTTGCCATGGAAAGCTGCAAGTCTGCCTCTGGCGCCTCAGCCTTCTTGGTGGGCTCCGTTGGTATCCATCCATCCTCATGAGCTACCCACCACACCCCCACCGCCCAAACCCTTATGGGGGACTGACTTTCAAAATGTGCATTTCGATAATGAGAGTCATCCTGTCCCTGTACTATGTCATGTCATTAAAGGACTTGTCCTCCCGATGAAGGAAAGCTAAATATCTTCAAGAGTTTCTTCAGGAGTAGTTACGTTTCTATGGGGCCAGCTTTACTTAAACGCGAGATCATCTCTACCCCAGACTGTTCTTGTGCTAGATGTTACCTGCCAGTAACAGCACGGGGTGACGTCACGGGGACGTGAGGGGGGACGGACAAGGAGAGGCAGAAGCTGAACCTGCTTGGGCTGAAAAGCCAACTTGACATTCTCTGAGGAAGCCACATTACTGCTGACCTGATCAGAAGTAGAATTCTGACTCTCACTGACATCAGAGGCTCAGGACAAACAGGAAGTTTGGAACCGGAGGGAAATTCCTGATTAAATTTGTTTGAGGCTTTCAGCTAATTGTATGTATTCAAAGAAGAAAATAAAAGAAAAGAAAAAGAAAAAAAGTGATCGAGGACCTTGTCACCTATTTTTGTATTTCTCCTGAGACCTCCCATAGAATGGAGAACCCGGTCTGGTGGTAAAGGACTTCAGGGCTCAAGCTGTGTCTTCACTGCACGTTAGACATATGATCTTGGGCAAGGAACTTACTTCTCTAAACCTCAGTTTCTTCATCTGTGAAGTGGGAGTGTCCCCTTCCTCAGAAGGCTGTCGAGAGAAGCAAATACACATTGACTCCTGTCAGGTAGTGACGACTGTGTCTGCTCCAGGGTAAGTCCTCCCTGAGTGTCAGCTGCTGTCACCAATGTCCTGCTACTCTCCTCACAAGCGGCTCAGTGAACAGTTGATCAGATCCACTTTGTCCATCTTGAAAATGTCCCGGCGAATGGATCCTGCCGGCTGGCAAACAGTGGAAAACACCTTATCCCGTTAGAGCTTCCAAACAAAGACCAGTCTGACCATCTTTGTCTGACAGGACCGGCCTCAGGAGGAAGGAACGGATGCCTGTTATTTTATGACTATGATCATTATTAGTTTATATTATTATTTCATGACTATTGTTTTATGACTGTAAAACATGCTCTAGAAGGTAGAAATCTTGGAGTGTGCGTTACCGCAATGGAGTCAACAGTCAAGCCTGAATCCTTCTGAGGTGTGATCAGAGGAGTTTGCTTCTTCAATGCCTTTGGCTAATGATTGACTCACTAAAAATGGGAATTGTTTTAGCAAAGCATGGGGGGCTTTGCCCCATGGTAAGCAGAGCATAGGGGAACATCTGGCCTGGTCCTCTGATCTCTGCAGGGCCCTGGCTGAGTCCAGGATGGCTCAGGCTGGGCGGTGGGGGGCAGGGTGCTTCACGTGGAGGCCACAGGTCACACCTAATTGCCTTTGCTTCTTTCTTTGGTCATGTGGTAACAGGCTGACCATTTTTGCAGATTATCATAAAACAAGGAGTTGACGCACACTCTGGCCCAGAAGTCTGCAGTCACTCTCTGTTATCAGGATAATGTCTAGACTACTTCTACCTCTCACCCAAAGCCATCCCCAAGCTGACCCTCTTAACTAGCTTCATCTCTGGGATTTGCACACATTCTCTTTCTACCCCTGCCCCCATCCCCCAGAGTCTCCAGTTCCTTCTCAAATGTTTCCTTGCGCCTGACAGATGTCTTCATCGAGACAGCCAAACATGCCGTATCCATGTTGTCTCCATCCTGCACATCGTTGGTCACAGCAGGACTCCTCCCTTTGTCTTTTCCTGGAAGACCATACCTTCTTTTTCACTCTTGCATCCTTTGAGATTCGGCTTCAGCTCATTTCCCTTGGCCCTTCTCAGGGCAATTAGTGCCCCCTTCCTCCTGTTAACATTGCTTCTGTTACATGACTTAGTAGCATTTCACACATTGTATGGTAACTGCTTCTTGGTTGAGAGATCCACTAGAGAGAGCTTCCCCAGTTACGCTAAACTTAGGCTTTTGCCCCACGGCCCTTGATTTCTTGGCCAACCCATTCAAATATATTGAGGAAACACCTCCAGGGAAGTGGGAGAATTTTCTAAACACATTTGGCCACAGGATGAATTTTTTAACAGACTTCTTGCTGGACCAACATTTCCCTGGGCCCCTTTTCTGTGTGTTGTGCCTCTTCCATGAGTCTTTTTATTCTTCATTGTCTAGTTGATGATGCACTTCTGTGGAGGGAACATGGGGCTGGGAATCAGGGGCCAGAAGTCTAATAGGCACTGCCTCAAGCAAGTGACCTAGGCAGATTCTCCTTTCTGGATCTCAGCTCCCTGTATGTAGGCAGGATTGGCTGATCTCACCCTGTGACCCTAAGATGTTGGTCTGGGAATACCTTGAACAGAATCTGAAAATGAAACTCTGAAAAGTGTCTCCAAAGGAGCTCAGTGAGGCTCTGGAGGTAACTGAATCCAAGTAGCAAGAGTACCTGGTACCCTCTGGAAAGGTTCAGAGGTCTGGCCCCAGAGTCCCATGATCCCTTGGGGTGTGAGATGTCATCAGCAGGTAGCCCTATTCACTGTTCTTTGAGGGTCAGATCACCGTAGGTGGGTTCCCCTTCTTAATGTCTCCAAGTCCTTCCTCTTAATCAAAATGAATAGTTTTTTTTTTTTTTTAAGATTTTATGTATTTATTTGACAGAGAGAAACACAGCCAGAGAGGGAACACAAGCAGGGGGAGTGAGAGAGGGAGAAGCAGGCTTCCCGCCGAGCAGGGAGCCTGATGCAGGACTCGATCCCGGGTCTCCAGGATCATGACCCGAGCTGAAGGCAGTCGCTTAACCAACTGAGCCACCCAGGCGCCCCAAAATGAATAGTTTTTTAAGGCTCTGCTATAGCCAAGTTAACTATTCATTCCAGTAGTGACCAGAGTTCCCTTGGCGGGGGGGGGGGGGGCTAAAACCCACCATGGGGGCAAGAGGTGGCTGAAGAATGGGGCTGCTTACTTAGAAAGTTGTGGTCCCGTTGAGACTGAGAAGCTCATGCCTGCGGGTCAAACACCCTCTCAGAAGTGAGGCATCTTTCTGATGAAATTTGCTCCCTTGTCAGAAATCTGCTAATACAAAAGCATTCATCCCAAGGGATTTCTCTTTGGGTCCATACCTTTCCTTGAGAAGCGATAAAAAAAAAAAAAAAAAAAAAAAAAGAAAGAAAAGAAAAGAAAAAGAAAAGCCTCTGCTGTTTAGAGAGCAGTATGCTTAAACAGACTCATTTATCCAGTCAATGGTTGTCAAGTCCCCTTTGTATGTCAGCTGTACTTCAGGATGCCATGAAAAAGAAAAGACACACATTATCTGCCCTCTTGGCACTCAAGTTTGGAAGGGGATGCCAGATAGTAAAACAAGCAATAACAATAAAAACTGATCAGAATGATGATAGGGAAAGGCTAGGGTACTAGGAGCCACATAACAGAGATACCTTAGCTACCTGGAGAAGGCCAAGGCGGCTTTCAGGGGAAGGGACCTCTCCCATAGAGGCCTGAGGGGATAAGTAGGAGTTGGACAGAATGAGAGGATGTGGGAGAGGGAGCCAAGGTGGGGGAATGCCAAACAGGCCTGTGATTTAAAGCATTTCTACATGCCCATATCTCAGAGCAGAAAGGGAGGCCTGGTGAGCAACGAGACTTGAGGGAAGGCCAGGGTCAGCAACCTGAGGTGCCACAGATGAACTGTGAGAAGTAATGTCACTGCCCAGGTGCATGATCTCAGATTGCATGATAAGTGGGGGCTGTGGAAGAGGGCCTACTACTTAAGACTTGCAGAGATGGAAGCAGACTTGGAGGTCAGCTCCTCCAGCTCCATCCCTATAGATGAATCAACTGAAACAGGTTGTGTGACTTGTCCAAGGGCATTCTGTCTTTTGGCGACACAGGCAAAGTCATGAGTTGGGGTGTATTTTGATGGTGTGTGTTAATAAACTGGCTCTAAACAGGCAGAAATACCTAATTTGTAGCCGATTGCTATGGTGTAAATATTCCCCTGTGGTCTATTTCAAATGACCCATGTTGAACCATTAGCTTACAAAATTCTTGGAAGATGAACAGTCTGGTTTGTGAGCCAGTATGAGGCAGCAGCAGAGAAAGCACCAAAGAGAAAGCTGCATGCCTCTTCCCAGCTCTGCGATCGGTGACATTTTCCTGGTGGTTTGAAACCAGTGGTAGAATTCAGAAAATGCTACAGATCAAGGTTTGTTCCCTGGAGAGCTGTTGTTAAACATCGACCAGCGCACTGTATAAAGGGGTCTGCAGTTTGGGTTGGGGAGTGGCATGCAGGTCACCCACATCCTTACGGATTATCTGCCTGCTGGACCTATCACTGAACAGGGCCATTTGTTATCTTTTTTCCTAACAATTTTTCTGAGCTATGATTTACACAGTGTACAGTTCACCCACTACAAGTATACAAATCAATGCTGTTGTTGTTGTTGCCATTTGTTTTATCTTCACACATCATGCACATTTACATCACCCCAAAAAGAAGCTTCGTTCCTTTTAACCATCATTCCCCCAGCCTCCCACCCCTCACCACCAGCCCTGGGGAACCACTTATATGCCTTCTTTCTCTTTAGATATGTCATATAAGTGGAACCATACAAAATATGCTTGTTTTTTTGTGTGTGTGACTGGCTTTCTGGATTTTTGGAAGGTCCGTCCACATTGTAGCGTGCATGGGTTCCTCGTTCCTTTTTATGGCTGAATAGTGTCTCTTTGTAGGGATATAGCACATTTTGTATATTTATTCATCAGTTCATCGGCCCTTGGGCTATGCACCTGCTGCCATAAATTATTACTGTACAAGTCTTTGAGTGGACCTAGGTTTTCATTCAGTTCCGCTCTGGACCTGGAATGAAAGTACCAGGCCACATGGCAACAGCATTTAACTTTCTGAAGAACCGCCCATTCTCCAAAGTGGCTGCGTGATCTTAGTTCCCACTAGCTACACATGGAGGGTCTACGGTCTCCACATCCTGGCTGGCCCTTGTTATCAGCTGGCTTTTTGACTATACATCCGAGCGGTTGTGATGAATATCCCATTGTGGGCTTGAGTTCTCTCAGTTTTTGCCTCTACTTTGATACTCTGTTGTTAGGTCCATAACCTATTTGGAAGAACTGACCCCTTTGTGATTATGTAATATGCCTCTCTATTCCTGATAATTTTGCATAGTGTGAAGTCTGCATTGTCTGAAATTAATATAAGTAATCCAGCTTTCTTTTAGCTAGGGTGAGGACTATGTATTTTTTTCTCTGCCCCTTTCTAGTTGATGTTTTTTAATCTACTCTGACAGTCTCTGTCCTTTAATTGGTATATTCAGATTATTTTTCTTTGGTATTTCAGATTAGTGACATAATTGAGTGGATATCTACCATATTGTAACTACGCATTACATCTATTCTTTGTTCCCCTCCCTTTTTCTGTTGTCTTTTGACTGTAAAGAACAATTGTCAATTTTAACTCTAAGGTGCATCATCAAAATTGTTAAAATGCCAGGGGTGGGTAATATATGTTCTAGAATCTATGAAACATGGCCATAATACCCCCTTACAAGAAGGTTGTGGGGCTTACATAGGACCATTTATCAAAGTACTTAGCTCAGTATTTGGTTTAGCACTGAGCACTAGGTATTAACCATTACCGTAATTACTGTGTGGGAACTACCCGGTTACTTGTGGACCACAGCTGACCTAGACACCCCAGTTCCATTACTGCACCACAGTTGAAAATAATTACCTTAAATACATAGGAGTATAGATCCAGACTAAATTTTTTTTTGTTTTTTTTGTTTGTTTGTTTTTTGTTTTTAAGTCACTTGTTGAGACTATGTTCTCCTGACCTGCTCTATAGTCCACAGTTGAACACAGAACTCTGAGATCAGACAACCCTACATTTGAATCCCACCAGACTTGTCACTTACTGATGTTTGATCTTGGGGAATTTCTAAGCCATTCTAAGCCTTAGTTTCCTTATTTGTCAAATGCTTATACTAATGTCTTCCTCATAGAATGTGGTCAGGACCTAGCAGATGCTCTACTGATAGGTATTATCATCAGTTGTCATCGCTCTTCCTCTAAACGAAATGCTCCCTGGGCCTTGGTCTCCCTGTTCAAGCTGGAAACTCTAGGCAGGATCTGAGGAAGGCAGAGGGTGCATAAAAAGAGTTAAACTTTAGCAGGAGAAATGCCCTGAACCACAGAAATGGATCTCTCCAGCTAGACGTGACAGTGGGGGAGGGAGTGGGGCTGTTTCCTGGCATGCCTCGTGTAGGGATTGCCTCTCAGCCCTGGGCAGGGGTAGCTCTGGGGCAAGAAGAGATTCCTGGCTGATGCAGGCAACAGAGGTGACAGGCCAGCACCCACCCTGCTCATGTCTACCATAAAGCCATGAATTTTGATGGAAGAGCAGTTACGTATTCATCTAAGTCCCAGCTGTTGTGGGAACAGGTGATTATGCTTCATCTCTGCAGTTTCTGCCTCAAGAATATTCTGGATATACTGCTGGTTGTTCATTTCTTTTCTTTCTTTATTTCTTTCTGTCTTTTTATACTTATTTGTTAGCAGGTTGACCTTTGGACCTAGATGAGCAGGGAGATGTACATTCACAGAAAACCTCTGTAGTGCTTGGCTCGGTTTCTGCCTGGCACCGCAGTAATGGGCATGTCAGATAGCATAGAACTAAACATATGCAGACCTTGGTAGGCCTGTCCAAGAGGAAAATTTTATGTCGGACCTAGTTTTTTTGTGGTCGGGGGCTTTGTTAATGTTTTTTCTGAGTTAAGGCTATGGCCTTTTAGAAGCTGGGCATCACTTGGCCAGCATAGCTAGAAACAATATTGTCCACCTAGAGTCCAAGGCTTTTAGAAGAATCTAAAACTCTTCCCCTTAAGAGAACCTCTTTCCTCTTTCCTCAGGGAGAATTTCGTTATATACCGACATGAATTTTTAAAATATGGTGAGTTAAAGTAATTATGTATTATGTAAGCCAAGAAAAAGGCAGGATTTGAAGAAAAAGGATTTGAGGCATTAATAATGTATATTTAGGGATCCCCTTTCTCAAGATCACGTGTTCTAGAAGATTCCAGGAAATCCCACCCCATTGACCTGGGCCGCTGAGGAGATGTAGGGACAGCTTCATGAAGCCTTCCAGCCTGTCCCGAGTGGCCCTCCACGTGGAGCACACTCTGGGGAGTTTCTCCATCTGGTTCTCCTTGACCACAGTGGAGCGCAAGCCTCGGTCACAGGCACTTGAAAGTTATACTTGGATAAGGTGGCAGGGAAGTATTATTTCACAAGTTATCAACTATCCAAAGCAGAGCAAAGGTTCTAAGCTCAGCTGGTCACTTTAGACTCTCACTGCCTGACCTTGCAAGCTCCCACAGAGAGGGCCAGTCCCCAGACACTGCTCCCCATCCTTTCTATGTTCCTGAAAGGTAGCGGAGGTGATTGTTATTGGCAAGAGCCTGAAAACCTAAGTTATTGTTGGCACAAAGAAATGCACATCTCATCAAACCCAAATCCCCAGCACACCATGTCCACCCAGTCCGTCTTGTTCAGAGTTAAGCCTCTGAGCACGTGACCGGAAGAATGCACTAAGAGGTGTAAAGAACCCGGAAGCCCTGTTTCCCTGGAGATTCCACAGTGTTCTCCAGCAGGCACCCTGTATAGTCTAAGGACGCATCCGTGTGCATACGATACGGTGTCTGGCCGTTGATGAGGGACATATCCTTGCGTGCATGAAGCCAGGATTTGGAGCTATCTCTGTGTGTGTCAGTACCTGCATCAAAACTACCAAATTGTATATATGTGTGTGTCTGTCTGAATTACAGATCAGTGCTTTCAGTGGAAATGAGATAGCAAGCTAGAATTAGAACCTGCTTGGAATCAAACACAGGCTCCTTTCTTTCTCTCTCTAATGAGCACCCCATCACAGAGGGTATCTTGGGGAGCACAACTCAGAGAGCTCTCCCATCATTTGCCTTCTTTTCTGGTATCTTTGTCTATGACTCTCTGTTTCTGTTTTCTATGTGAGACAAAATTCCTTCATATCAGTAACCAAAAACCTAACGTTACAGGAGGAAAGATCTTGCTTCATAAGGTGACAGGGGCATGAAGATTGGGGTGAGATTTCCCCAAAAGGTGAGTGAGCATTTGCCCAGTGGCCGTGGAATTTCCAGGTGTGGGTAGGGACGTAGTGCTTGCTCCATCTCGGGATGCTTCATTTTTGTTGGTCTTCCCAACTGAACTATGAGGCCTTGGTCGGGGGCCATGACCTCTCCTCACCCCTGGCCCTCCAAGGGGCCCAGCCTACAGCTTCATAGGAGGTGAGCCACTGTCAGAGAGCGTAGTACCCCTGTTAACACGGGGCACGCACCTGCGGATGGAGACTGTCAAATGAGAGGTGCCTTTTAGAACTTCTCGCAGAACAGTGTGCACACGTGGGCATGAGCTTCTCTGCAACTACAGTCCCTAAGAGAAGCTTCCGGATTCTAACTGAAACCATCTCCATGCTGGACAAGCAGTTGGGTACCTGAGACCTAGGTGTTTCAAATAAACTAAGAGGATGAGGAAAGATGCAAAAGGAGATTGGAGAGCTTCTGGGGTAACCCAGTATGGTAACCCTGTACGGTGGGACAGCTTAGAACAATCATGAGTTCAGAAGTCTGGGTTGTCCTGAGGATGTGTTCCTCCTGGCTCCCCACCTTAACCAAAGCCAAGTGGGCCATGTTACTGATGGGATTTGGTCTGCGCTAACCCCACAGCCGCCATGGCTCACAGCCCAGTTTACGCTGTCTGTCCCCACTCTCCCCTGTGGTGGGCCAGGGACAGTAGTTTAATAGTCACAAATAATGCTTTTTCTGAGAAGAATCCTATTTAAAAAAACAAATGAAATCTCCTTGAAAGGCTGTCTAGAGAAACGTGAGGATTAGGAACTTCCAAGACTGAAATTAGGGGAAGGAGAAAGTAGCAAATGAGCGTGTGCTTCAGCACTGAGGTCCGTAGAGGGAGAAACCAAACTGTGGAGAGCAGAAAGCTATTTCGCTTGGAGAATCTAAAGAATTTTTCGATGGTTTTTCTCACTATTGTCTAAAGGGAAGCCCGCAGGAAAGAAAATTGTGGGTCAGATTTCATATAAGAAGGGACATGAAACCAAGGATCTTATCTTTAATAGCTAAGAACCCAATTTAGTGTTTGAGGGAACATGAAGGGAAAAAAAACCACAGGTGACTGTCAAACGTACTATAAAATCCTGTCAGATTAGTTCTTTCAGAAAGCATGTGAGGGCATCAGGAGGCTAGGAATTTCTCAATTCTGCTATAAGGAAATGGACTGATTTTTTTTTTTTTAGGCAAACATACGAGAGTTTATACATCCAAACGAGTATTGTCATCCCCTTTGAGAGAGTCCTCCTGGGATACTTTGTTCTCGGGGGGAAATGCTGCTTTTGCTTTGAATATTTTTACACTTCCCTCTAGGTTTTCCTTTGAATGGGTCCTCCTTTAGGAGCAACCTGATTTCTGAAAATCATTTTGCATCAAAAATAGTGTGTACATATAATGGCAAAGTCCTGATTTATCTGAGTGGCTTTGAAATGATGCATTCTAAAAGAAATTCTACATGAGGCCCAGAAATCAAGGGGGGCAGCAGCCTCAGTGCTCTCCACGGTAACCACCAGCAACCCGACATTAGCAACCCAACTGGGTGAACACGCGCTCATGAGCTGGACGCACCCAGACAGGTGGGATCCTGGCTCTGTGTGCTCGCCTCTTCTGTTCCTTTCGAACCTTCAGTTTCCTCATTTAAAACCTGGGAAAGGAATAATACCTACCTCATGTGACTGTTAAGAATACATATATTTTTTAAGTTTCTTTACTTATTTAGTAATCCCTAAACCCAGTGCAGGGCTTGAACTCACAACCCAGAGATCAAGAGCTGCACACTCTTCTTACTGAGCCAGCCAGGCACGCACCCCATGATCTTTAGAAATATTAAATGAGGTGATGCTTGAAAAGGATAGAGGCAGGGCATAGTGATTTTTTATTGCTATTATTCTTCCCTTGTTATATCTTACAGTGGAAGTGGGAACTTGGTAAGCGATCTCTGAGAGTAGTGGATTTGTTGTGAGGTTGATGCTCAAGATGTCTGGGCTTTACCTGAAAGTAAATCCACAGCTGAAGAGCAGGGTCATACGAGGTAATCACAGAAGGATTAGGAAACCATGTCTGACTCTCAATCCTGTAAAGCTCTTTTAGAATGGTATTTATTTACCTCAGAGTTCCACCTCAGCTCACCTAGTCTGGGAAGCTCACTCTTACATCAAACAATGGAATTCATATGAACAATAAGAAAAAATGTTAAGTAGCATGGATAATTGAAGAATAAATTATGAGAGAGTCAAGTAACCCTATATAGAGGAAAATGTCCTTGGGACAGTTTTGTCAACCAGAGAGACTCCTCTGTGCCTCATCATTTAAAACCAATGAGGTAATTTGTTTAACTTGAGCATGAGAGACGTCACCAAGAAGAAAACCGACCTTAAAGTCCACAAACAAAGGAGAGCGGGTCTGTGGGCAGCCATAGAACAGGGCGGGGAGAGAAACTGCCCAAGTTTGGCCAAAGATCTTGTCACCCTTTCATGAGGATCTCAGATCGATCAAGGTTTTTCCATAGCTTTTCTCGTTCGAAAGGGAGACTAGGCCCTCTGTCAGCTCTCCGCATGCCCTGTTGACTGTGAAGCCTCCTGTGGTGCGGTATTATAAGCCAGATATTAAAAATTAGGGAAAAAGGCAGGAACACAGTGGGGGGCACTTTCCATGGAAAGCCTTGAAGTACCAAAAATAAGACAGAGGTGAGGCTGTTCGGTCGGCACCGCGTTGTCGCTGACTTCAGGGAGGCTCTGCATGCTCTCCTGTAAGCACAGAGGGTGACGTGTGGGGACGGAGACCTTCTTGGGGATAAAACATTAAGAACAGAGATCCTTCATGCTGGGCAAGAGTAGCTACGGGACCCGGAAGCTTAGGCATTGACCTATCCAAAGGTAGGCCTGGAGCACAGACCCAGGGGAGTCTGGTGTTTGACCCAAGCCCCTCTCCTTTGAACGACAGGATTGAATCTCGGCCTGGAACATTAGGAGCAAAAGTTTGTTCTTGGGATGCGGAAACTAAGTTGGGGGGGGACCGGGGGGGGGGGCAGGGCCTTGGCTCCTGGCGAAGGAGCCAATGGCTTAAGAAGACTTTTCTTTCACTGGTTCCTGGGAACCAGGGAGTCAACACAAATTAGCAGAGCTAAGTAGGCAGATTTGTGGGTTTGGAGGCATAATTAGTACTGTTTTTCTCTAGTCTTGACCTAACTGGAGTTCACTGGGTATGTAATGGAAAAAAAACAACCAGCTTGATATAAAAATACAGGAAATGCCTGCAATCACTGCTGATTACAGTAGCAGCTTTCCTTCTGTTATTTTTGTGAAGGAGGAAAAAAAAACCCCAGCATTTGTTAGGTTTGGTCTTGCATTGCCTTTTTTTTTTTTTTTCCCCTTTCCTAAATGGTAGAAACAACTTGGCCTATTAGTTCTTTTTAGGGCATTCTTTACTCTAGCTAAATGATGTCACTTAATCTTTATAAATAAGGGGTGGGGCAGAGGCAAGACATTCAAATTCTTATCACAAATAAAATTCCTTCAAGTACAAAAAACATTCAGTGGGTTCTAAATGTGGCTTATTAGCCCTGGGGGCTCATGTTTTCTGAATTCCTCCAGTTGCTAGTCCCTCTAGGCTGTTCAGAATAAAATTTTTTTTTCAGCATGGTGCCTCTTTTTGCAGTGTGGTTTACATTAGGGCTGGAAGAGGTAGTACAGCAATTTCTTTTCCCAGAAACCATCACTGCTTAGCAAGTGAAGGCACTCATACAAGGAGATCTCCTGAACCAGCAGACCGAAAAACTCAGAATGTTCAGACACAGAGAGCTAGATTCTTAGCAGCCAGGAGCTAGCAAGAAACACACACCCAGTCTGTTAATGACATTCGTCTAGCATATTCCACTTTTGGCTTGAGGATTCTTAATGCCTGTGGCTGGAATTGGGATCGAAGTTATGATTATGATGTGTCTTTTTTATTTTTTTTTAATATTTTTATTTATTTGACAGAGAGAAACACAGCGAGAGAGGGAACACAAGCAGGGGGAGTGAGAGAGGGAGTAGCAGGCTTACTGTTGAGCAGGGAGCCTGATGTGGGACTCGATCCCCGGACTCTGGGATCATGACCTAAGCGGAAGGCAGTTGCTTAACCAACTGAGCCACCCAGGCACCCCATGATGTGTCTTTTAAAATGCCACCTGGGAACTGGTTCGATTCTCCCAGCTTTCGGTTGGTGGGTGCCCTGGGAGTTTACAGAGAGGTAACCCGTTGGGTACCACCCAGAGATGCGGGACGCTGTCCTATAGAGCTTCGAGGCTCCTTTGTTTTTAAGGTGTTGTCATTCTGGCCAATAGACTTGGGGAGCTCAGCTCCCCGCCATGGAGCTCAGGGAGAAAAAAAAATAGAATTTGGTTTTCAAGCAACAGCACTGTTTAGGGGGGAAAGCACTGAACTCAGGTTCAGAATGCTGTATTCGGCCGTAGTTTCTTCAGCCCTCTGATGGGATTGGACCACGTGATTCTTGACTTTCCTCTGATGGGGTTCTCAGCTAGGGGCGATTTTTCCCCCAAGGGACAATGAGCAATGTCTGGAGAACTTTCTGGGGCTCACCTCCAGGGGTCTGCTGTGGCATCTAGCGGATGGGAACCATGGGTGACCTACACAGCCTGCAGTGCCCAGGATGGCCCCCACCACAAGCCGTCCAGTCTATGTGACCAGTGGTGCCGAGGCTGAAACTCCCTGCCCTGCTCTGGGGTCCTCTGATGACGCAGCTCTAGTGGTACAGAGAGGCTGAAGGTTAACAGGCGCCTCGTTCGGACTAGTAAGGGTTATGCCGCTTGGCAGGAGGTGGGTAGACCACAGCCAGAAAGGCAGGGTTCTCAGACCCTGAAGAAATCAGATTGAGAGGCTGAAGGTTTCTTGAACCTTTCTGGAGATAAGAGGAAGGCATAAAGGAGAGATTTCCATTTGCCATTTCATTTCCTTTTCTCCACTCTCCAAGATTCTGCAACAGAACCTCAGAGATTATATTGAACTTTTTGTGAAAGAACTCCACCTGTGTTTGAAAAACGAGAGGAGCTTTATTTTCTGTAACTATTAAACCAAGAAAGATATTTAATCTTCCCATACCATAAAAGCTGGAATAGTCTAAAATTGGTCCTTTCTTCTCCTTCATGTATTAATATCAGTTTCCCTGCCCTGGGTGGCCCTCAGATTTGGTTAAAATGAGTCGGTGGCAGGATCCTTTGGAACTACTTGGCCCATTCACAGACTAAAACCACTTCTCCCCACATAAATTTTGCCTCAAACAGAACAAAACAAAATTTTAAAGCCATTTTACCATCATAGCTCCATCTAACCAGAGCACCTTAACACCACCCCACCCTTTAATCTTTTCTGGGAAGGTTTATGCCAGTAATGGTTTGGTGTTCTTGGGATTGAAGGGATTAAAAATACACCCGTAGACAGTTTTCATTTCCACCTCGGCGCACCCGTGGTAAACTAGACTTTGTATTGTTTCTGGCCTCTTGGGACTGGACTGCATTGAACGTTTTAGGGCCTGAGCTCAAGTCTGCAGAGGCTCCGCCCTGGTCCCTGAGACCCGCTCCACCCTGCGCCCTGCGGGAGAAGTCTCGGGGTTCTATTCTCCCAGGCGCCGGGATGCCTAGTGCCTACGCTGCCTGTCTTTGACACCTGCAGTCAGTACCTGCCAGGACTCACCCAGTCTGCAGCACAGTGGGCACCGAGATGGTAGCAGACCTAGCATGGTGCAGGGAACGTTAGGGGATGGCTACAAAATGTAGACCGGAAACTCTAGGTTGGTGGTTAGGCTCACCAATTTCAGTATGTCAGTAGGTGTGTTTGTTTTGAAGACAGAGCAGCGTGCCGTCTCGGTGCACATGCTCCCATGGCTCTGTGCACGTAGATATATACCCAAAATGACACTCGGGAATGTCTCTGTACAGTTAGCTCACTCACCGAGCAGCCCTCTCCTAAAACTGGGTTTGCGGGTAATTTACATGGACGAGGCAGACTAAGGGAAAAATGATTTATGCCTGATCCTTGTTTTTTTCTTTTGTTTGCTCCCATCTTTCCTCCTCCTTTTTCTCCCTCCCTTGCTCCCTTCCTCCTTGTTTCTTTTGTCTTATTGAGGTCTAATAGGCCTCCAGTGAAGCACACAATTCTTATATGTGAATAAGCCTTCCCATGACTAGATCACTATATAATTCAGATCGAGGTACAGACTGTTTCTAGCACCACCCTGTGGGAGGTAACTATCTTGGCCATGGAGAAGTTTTACATTCGGGTCTCTTTAAAGATGACCTTACTGGTAAAATACCCTAACTAGCACTCACTGTCCCCCTCTGATCTTGCCTGGGTCCAGCTTCATACGGGAAGCTTCTCACTTTGAAAACGATCAATAATAGTTATTGCAGGGTTAAATTATGCCCGGCAATAAGTGTTTTCCATATGTTCCCTCATTTAACTCTCAGGAATATAGCCTGTGTGGTAGGTAATACCGTCCTCATTTTACAGGGGAAGAAACCGAGACTTCAAGCTGCAACTTGAAGCAAAAATCCCGTAGGCAGGAGGTGGGGGAGCCACGTGGGAAAGTGGCCCGGGCACCGTCGCCTGTTTTCTTTACCCCCGAGCCAACAGGTGTTTGCCTACCTTATACATAGAGGAGTCCGAGCAGAGCCGGATTGTGTTTCATATAAAATTGAATTTAGTCCTTCCTACTAAAGCTGGAGAGAGGATTCTAGAAACCTTTACCAGACTACCTTGCTGGGTCATTGTGGCAATATTTACTGACCATTGGCCTTGGTTTCTGAAACCTCTCTCTAGGGTGCTGTGTTTAATCTTTAAGAGGAAGGTTTACTCAAATTCACTAGGAAAATGTGCAAATACAAGGAAAGGGAGAGTTTTACAAAGGAAAACACTTGAGCCTTACTCCCGCCTCTTTTTTTCAGGGGGGGGGGGTTGCACACTGCTAAGAGGAAATTCAGGGTAAAAAGATAAGCAAGTCACACATATTAATGTCTTAAACTATTGCCTCCAGTTGTAGGACGGTTACTGAAAAGTAGGAGACAGAAATACGGTTCAGTGAGATCTTGAAGATAAAGGAATTGGGGGGAAGTCTCAAAAGCACTACCCAAAAACAAAGGATTACTTTTTGGGGGGTGGTGGGGAGTGAATGATTTCACCTGTTTACTCTTAGAATCCTTAAGAAGTTCGTATCACGTGGATCAAAAGTAAATGTATTTGTTTTAAGGACATACTGTATCTTGTTCCTCCTTCCACCCTCTTCTGTGTTGGGTGATAAGATTTAGCACCTTCCCAAGCACAAAGAAATCAAGTTGCCTACAATGAAGAAAAGGAGTGTTTATGAGGCATGTACTGATCTGAAGGGGAAACAGACTCAAGGCACTGCCGAGTTCAAGCAACTGACAGTGATCGAGCTATTGCACCAAGTTTGAAAAGGGTTTTAAAAATGTTTGCTTGTAAATGAACAGTTATTAGTGTTGAACAGTAGACACTATTCTCATTTCTAATTATAATGGTATTTTTGCCTTCTGAGACATCATAAGGATTGTGAAATGACAACCATCTAGAGAGAATCTCCTTTTAAATACTAACCTACTGAGCTGATGTCAATATAATCAAATCTCTCCTCCTCGATGAACCTTACTGGTCGCTACTCTTGACATTTGCCAGCTGGAGATTCATGCTTACGTAAAAAATGACCATGAAAACCCATGGCTCTGTGTTTATGTTAAAGCTTCTGGATAGAGGAAAGAGATCATAATCTTTGTACCCAAAACATCACTCATTGATCTAACTTTGATATGCTACAAATTCTTTAAGGACTAGAAACCAGTCTTCAGCTCTGATCTTCTACATCCAGCAAGGACCTTTACCCAGCCAATGTCATGAGTGATAAGGGTGGGTGTGTTGCATGTTTATATAAGGTCAGGTGGCCCTAAACAATTAAAAATGTTTCTCCTCTAGCAACCTCTACCTAACTGGTAAATGTGGAGAGTCTTGAAATTGAACCATTTACACACAGTCAGATCTTTTCTGGAAAAAAAAAAAAAAGGATATCTCACTTGGACTATCTCACTGTGGACAAATAACACACTTCTGTAATTATTTGCACCGGTGTCTTGCCTACTTCCTCCACGAGTTGCTAAGTCCTCCCTCTCTTAGCAATTTCTCAGGTTCTTCTCTGCCATTCTTTTGTCCTCTCTCTACATATATAAACTTTAGGAAATTGGAATTTAGTTGATTTCTACTTACAGAAATCTAAATGTTAGAACAAATGTCTTTGGAAGCATATTGGGGAAAAATGAACTGATGAGCAGTGCCACAGTTCATCCATTTTAGAGAACTCAATAATCCAAATTGTGTTACAAAGGAAAAATAGGCATAGTCCCCATTATGTGGCTGACGAAGAGGAGTGTTTGGTTTCTGATAGACTGTACTCCTCTAGAAAGTTCTTTGGAACCAGTCAGTACGTGAACACAGAATGACGTTGAGGGCACATTTTTGGTAACAATGACTGAGTTTAATATGAAAGTTTGCGTTTATGGGAATCAGTTTATCTGGAACAAAGGAATCTTTTCTGAATTTGGTGCATCAGACCGGGGTTGGCTGTTGCCAAGCAGGGCTTAATGGGGGGAAGGGAGAAGAAGTCAGTTTGCTACATATGATTCACCTCTATATATCATTAGGAGGGAAATGAATTGGTCACTGACTTCATCTAGCCAAATAGTTAACTGATGGACTTTTCCCACTTTTTAATGTCTTTGATAATTCCCTTCTCCTAAGTTCACATGCTAATAAAGAGGACAGGCAGACACACACATACACACACACACAACATTGACAGTGCAGGGACACTTAGTGGGTACATAATAAGTAAGGATCCTTTGAGAAAAACAAATGTTCCGCCTAGAACAGTGAGTCATTCATAATTCACATTAGGATTAAGTAAGCATGAAAATCAGAGTCCATTCCATACACGATTACCACCAGGACAAAATGGAGTGTGAATCAAAATCAAGTTGTACGTGGCTTCATTGTGTCTAAGTGAAGTACCTGCTTAAAATGATTAAAAATTACTGAAGGAAGTTAATCTCTGCAAACAGCATGGCAGACGCAAGCAATGGGATTGAGGCTGCCAAGTCAGGGTGCTAATAATCCAGCAGGTTGGTACTTGTAGAGAGGGTTCAGGCCGTGCTGTTTGATCAGCTTGGCATCCGAGCTGTGGCACAGGCCAACACGAAGGTTCCAGAAGAAAAGTACTTAATGGGTCTGTTTTTAGTGAATATTCCCAAGTGCCTGCTATCTTAGAATCCGACCACCTTCCCCCCACAGAGATCTCATGGAGTGCCCTCTGAGTGTCCATTCTTTGTCAACCCACAGCTTTTCTACGTGCCTGTTCCATCTCGGGCACCACACAAGGCCCTGTGGAGGGGAAGTGGAGAACGCAACGTGGTGCCTTCATCCCTTCTTTGAGCCCCGTTTGGGAGATAGACAAATAAATAGGCCTTCAGACTGCATGGCGTGAATCCTATGCCAAGGCTGATCTGGGTGCCTTGGGACACCCTTAAGAGGAGCCCTGAAGCTACGTGGGGGAGCCCGTGAGAGCTTCGGGCAGGAAGTAAGTGATGGGAGTTGACCAAGGAAGAGAGAGAAAGAGTGTTCTAAGCAGAGCGAACAGTTTCTGCAAAAGCCTTAATAGATGTACGTTTTATTTGACATTAATTGGTACTCAAATATATGTTTTCCATTTTCATGCCAGCTTAAAAGCTTTTTCCTGGTAGAAACTTACTTAGTGTTCTTGGGTCTCCCTACAGCACCTGGCATCTGGTAGGAGCTTGAGGAACGTGAATTCCCTTCCCTGTTGTCCAGTGCGTTCACTCCCGAGGAGAATGCTAATGCTGCCGCCGCCTTCCCGGGAGCTGGCTGGCTGGGAGCAGGGGGGGCAGAGGCCAGCCCCAAGGAAGACTGGGCGAGGCGAGCAGACCCCTCAGAGAGTGAAGATGCCTAACTCACACTTTCCGTAAGGCCAGCAGTAATAGACTTCTCTAGATGAACTCCTTTGAGATATGGGTAGCATGCCTGATATTTAACAGCTAGCGGGTGTCTGTGCTGTTTTCGGCCTCCACACCCTTGGCCTGGAGGTTGAGGGCCAAAGTATGGAAAGAGCAGGGCTTGAGGGCCAGAAAGCCTGCAGACTTGGGCCTTACCCGTTGGCCCTGTGCTTCAGCTTTGGTTCTTCCTAACAGCTTCCAGGTCTGTTCTGCTCAAAATCATTGACCTGTGCCCTTAAACAATTTGTCACTGATACCTCCTTCTCAGATTGCTAAAACCCGGGACTTTTACAATTCTTAATCCAATGGCCCTGCAGCAATGATTCCTCCAGGTTTTAATAGCGGCTTAGAGTTTCATTTTGAAGTTGGTGTAGAAACAGCTGTGTAGGCTATTTTAAAAAAGAGAAGGGCGCCTGGGTGGCTCAGTGGTTAAGCCTCTGCCTTCAGCTCAGGTCATGGTCCTGGAGTCCTGGGATCGAGCCCCACGCTGGGCTGCCTGCTCGGTGGGAAGCCTGCTTTTCCCTTTTTCACTCCCGCTGCTTGTGTTCCCTCTCCGGCTGTGTTTCTCTCTGTCAAATAAATAAAATCTTAATAAATAAATAAATAAAGAGAGAGAGAGAGAGAGAGAGAGAGAGAGAGAGAGATATCGAACCCTACACCAGCATCTGATCCTAACCTCTCAGCTTCTGGGTGTTCGTGGGTCGTGTCAACATACTTTGCGTGGCTACTCTGCATTCCAGCCTTCTCTTAAAGCGTGGAGACATACTGCAGGGGATACTGCTGATTCTACTGTTCCTGACTGCTTTTCACCATATCGGTCACTGTTTTCTCTTAGTTCTGTGCATGTACTAGCCAATCTACAGGTGCTTGTGAGTGTATGAGGCCCAGCAAGGTCTCTCCACTCTCAGAGTACACTGGTCTGGCTCTTGAGATAGTTCCAAGGTTGTAAGCCTTTGAGAGTGAGTGGATGTCACCACGGGCCACCTGCTACCACTGATGAGTGAGGGACTTCTAGACCAGCCGGAGACCTATGGCTTCGTCAGGGGTCTTAGTGCCAAGCAGAAGCTCTAGCTGATGGGCATAGGAAAGGCATTTGCTGGACAGTGATGGGGCACATCACAGGTATGATGGGCAAGCTGGAAAATCAGAAATGGGCAGGGACCAAGGAGGCTGGACAGAGCCATGCCTCAGAGCCTGGTCAGCTCAGTCCCTTTACCTACCTGCCTCTGCCTCGAAGGCACAGGAGTACCGAACTGGCCAAACCTTCCGTAACTCACACACAGGGTACCCCCCACACCCATCCATCAAGTCACCTATGGTGGAAAATAGAAGTCTAGCAGCGAGGGCACAGCCACTGTTCTATAATTCCCAGTTCTGTTTCTCCATTCTGCTTTCCCCTTCTGGTGGCTGTTTACCATTGTGCTGCTCACCTAGGGTGTTGCTAGTAATGTGGTCGGTCTGAAAGAAAAAAAAAAAGCAACAGGCATTCAATTCTGTTTATGGGGCAGATAGTCATTTTTGTGTAGGTGAGGGAGGAGGACGAAACTAGTGGTTTTCATGATCAAGTCTGGAAATTGCTCACGAAGGAGAATTGGAACCAATATTTGTCAACGACCCACCCTGTGCCAGGAACTGGAATAAACTTTTATGTATTATCTTATTGAAGCATCACAGTAAGCCTTTGAAATGAGTAACTGTTACCCCATTTTACAGGTGAGACACCTGAGCCTCAGTGAGGTTAAGTCACTGTATTCACGTATCATGAGTAAGAAGTCAGAACCCCGTAATCTCCAAACTCATGTCTGTGAGACGCCACAGCCTCCCACTCAGTCTCAGGCAGTTTTGCCTTAGTAATCCTTAAGCAGCATCATGGATAAGTCCCCGTTTTGGTAAATGTTTCCTGATCCTTATGCCCTTGACCCATAACCAATTTCCCAAAGGCCCCAAATCTATCTCTGGTTGACCATTAAAAATAAGATTGACAAGTCAGTGAAATGCAGTGATTGAGAAGTCAGGACTGGACCACCACACCTCACCACCTTCTGAGCTGGATATTGGGGTGATCCTGGAGTAAGACCCCCAGAGGCTGACCCAGCTGTCAGTATGTGCTGCCCTGTCCTGGCACCTGACCTGGAGCAGGCTCTGGGCAGAATGCAGACAGTGTAGCAGATGTGGGCCCTCCTTCAGGGAGCTTCCGGCTAGTTGGGAACCCCTCCAGTACCACTGGTCTCTACCACCCCATTTAGACCCACATGGGGTTGTGGGTAGGCGGCTGCTCTGCAGGGTGTGAATCCTGGTCCCCACCCCCCAGCTGGCAGGCAGCTTCTGGGCAGGGCATTGACCCTCCCCAGGCCTCAGTTTTGTCATATATAAGATGGGAGTGATGGTGAGACCCACTCCAGAGAGTTCTGGGGAGGCTTAAATGAGCTCACGCACATGAGGTACACTAGTGAATACCCACCAGATGCCATCCTTGAGCAGGTGCCTTACGGCTTGCTCCTGGTGTCACGTGCAGGTGACAGAAGCTACATCTTAGAATTCTGTCTTTTATAAGTCATCTCACAAAGGCCAGGCATTTAGAAGGTGCTCAGTAAATACTCATCACTTTGTGGAAGAGAGGAGGACATGGGCCAGAATTCATTCCAGCCTAAACATTCATAGCACTTTCATTCCTTAACATATTACTCACTGTTTTATTAACTGATGTCTCTTTCCACACTAGAATGTAAGCTCTATGAGCGCAGGGGCTTTGTTTCCTCCGGGCCAAGGGCAGTACGTGTCACATAGTAGTTGCTCAGTCAATATATGAAGGCAAGAATGAATTTTTTTTTCCCCTAAGAAAGGAAAACAAATCAGCTAACAACCTGTGGCCGGCCTCTGCCCTGGGACCTCCTGAGGCCTGGGCTGATGATCTCACTGTCCCACAGACGCGAGCCCGCCGTGGGTTCTCACAAGAGGCCACCCACGGAAAGCTGCCCGTGCCTGTCCCGTGCCCCAGTTCCAGCCGGCTCACCTGCAGGGCCCAGGGCACAGCTCTTCAGATTGGCAGCTCCGTAGCTTGATGTTGTAAAACGCGCTGGGAACTGCTGCCATTTGGATTTATGATTTTAATTGTTTTATAGTTTATACTTGTGCCCTGCAGTGATATTCCATTAAATCAGAACACTGATGTTTTGAAAAAGAGCGGGTATGGTTGTGGGTATATATATATCTTAACAGCTGATCTTTGGCAATGAAAACTGTTTAACAGTCATCAGCAGATTAGGAAATTAGCATTTGTTTAATTAACCTCCACATGAGGCTGTTAGTGCATGAAAATGGGGGGTTTTTTTAGCTTCATAAGATGATGGATTTTGCATTTGTATATTCTTAAGGCTTCAAGAGTAATTGTTAGCATCCATTTCCTTTAGCATAATTGAGCAGGTAAGAATAAATTACAAAATTGGAAGGAGACCAACACCACCAAGTGTAATCTAAGAAGTCCCTTCAATGTGAAACACACACTGTATACATAGGTGTTATTCTATATATACATATATGAATTACATAAATATAATACATATACAAGTAATTATACTCAATATGTGTTACATATATTAATACTAGGTGCTTTATTACATGTATATTACATATATACTTAATTACATATGTTTTTATTACATATATATTTTGTGTATATGTAGGCAATGTAAAACTCCCCAAACCTCTCTGTATCATGTATATTAATCACACTCTATATTTATTACATAAATAATATATTATATATATATCTTTATTATCTAGACTGTATTACATACACAATAAAGTACCTAGTATGATTACTACACGAGAGAGAGGGTTACCTGCTGCCTGGGCTCATTTGCACACAGCATGTTCCCTCCTCTGTTACATATATACTTCATGGTATATATACACAGGGGACACATAAGTCCCAACAGCTCTGCGTAGATCTGTGTCCACAAATGTTAATTTGTCTCTCCAGTAGCAACACATAGATAATGAAGTGGGCGTCACAAGGTGTAGAGTACCATCACCCCAACGCAGAGCTGTGGGTGTGTTGGGAGACATTGAGAGCACAACCTCACAGCACATGTTTATGACCTTTTTAGTTGCCACAGAAGTTCATCTTTTGCCCCAGCGCTTGCTGAGACAAATTTGCAAGTCATGATTTATTTCAGAGTAGAATATGTGGAGAACTGAACCACCCACAGATCACACACTTTTGTGTTGAATTTGGCCACTCCACTTGCTTTCTGGATGAGAACTTTAGCTCTCATAGGCCTCCTCACTGTCTCTGGCCAGCTGGCTTACCCCCCGTACTGGCTTCCTTCAGAACCTAACTGAAGTGTGTACCCTGTGCAGGTAGAAATTGCAACTTGTCATGTACCCCCACGGTAGCTCCAGAAGAGGAAAACTGTAAATGCTGACAGTCTCTGTGTGTATACCTCATGCCCTTAGTACCCTTCCGTGACCTTGATGGTAATGAAAGAGACTGTTTGAAGGCCAGGTATCACTTTCCCAAGGCAGAGATAGGTCAACCTTTATTAAGTACCTCCCTCCATTGAACATAACTTAACTACTGTTTCACCCACATCTGTGGCCACACGGCCTGCCCAAGTGTGAGGATAAATGCAGCGGTGATTGCCAGCAAAGTCAGGAAATGAACGGCACTCTGAATTTTAGCTGAATGACATCAAGCAAATCTAATCCTGTTCCAGGAATGGTCCTAGGGTAAAAGAAAGGAAGCGGATGACTCAGGCTGAACTCAGAGGTGGGGTAAGCCAGCGAGCACTAGAAGGGATATAAGCCCCTTCTAACCAGCATCTGAGAAGTGGTACTGACACTGCCCCCCCATCCAATCTCCCTAACTAACTCTCCAGAGTCTTCTCATCCGTCTGTGCAAGTTCCTTGGGGGAAGTTATACCTCAAGCCGTAAATACCCACCTTAGCTCAGTGAAACTGAATAGATTTGCAATTAATTCAAAAGACTGGTAGTTTGGGAGAAGATGGTTTCTAACGAGAAGGAAGCAAAGAAATATTCAGAGCACAGGGACCCCCTCAGATGGAGCAGAAGGAAAAGAGGGCTAGGAGGGGTGGGGGAAGCCAGAAGGCAATGGGCCAGTAGAGAAGAGAGAGGGACACAGGGAACTGGACTGGTGTTGAGCTGGGGTCTGGCTACACCCATTAGCTAGAAGGAGGAGGAGTTGCCGCTCTGTCTTCCTGGTTGGGAGACTGGACAGCTCCTGGAAAACATGGAGCTCCGCTCTGGGAGGTTTTCTCAGAATGGAGCTCCTTCCTGCATGGAGACCGCTGCCGTCCTGTGGGATGCAGATCTCCCGGTGTCACTGCGGAATTGCTGCTTTCTTTTCTTTTTTTCCCTGAGAAAGATTCTGGAATTCCCTTCCCTTCATTCCACTGGTGGCTTTAAAGTTTGCATTTCTTCTCTTTACTAAAGCTGTTCCATGGGCCAACCCTGGTACGTAATACCTCTTCTGATCTGGAAAGTGTTTTCTTGAAAGATAGGATTTATCATTGCCATCATCGTCATCATCGTTATTTCTAGATCAGAATATCTAAGCATGAAGAGAAAATATCAAACGATTTAAATAAGAAAAAGGGCCTTTATCTCTCTGGGCCTCAGGTAGCTCTTTGGGCGTCCTTGGGCTTCCTGAGTTTCCGTTTGGTTGTCCCATTCAACACTGAATGTTTGCACACAGACCAGCCTCAGCCCGCTTCTCTGCTCAGATGCTCGCAGCCACACTCATTCTTTCTCCAGCGCAGTTTATCTGTCACTACCTGGTTGGCATGCCCACTTAGATGTCTCCAAGTCACCTCAGACTCAGCGCGTGTGGGCTGAGGTACCCGTTGATCCCTGCCCTCACTCCAAAGTCAACCTCCGTGACCCAGAGTAGCTGCCCAGTCATCAGCCAGGGCAGTAGAAGCTGCCTGTTCTCTGAACTCCACCAGATTTTGTGCTCCCTAACAACAAAAAGAAGGATGTCCTTCACCTGTCCTCCACTGGCTGCAGGCCTGAGCCCCTGGACAAATGTGTGGGTGTGAGCAGAAGCCTCTGGCCGTCCTCAGGGGCATGTGTGCACGCGCACACCCGCGCGCATTCGCATCTCTGATCAGCTGAAAAGCACCACGCAGTCTTAAAGCAAATACCTTCTATGGCCAAATTAAACAAATACAAATATAAGACTTCTTTTTTTAGGAATAATAAAATCTGTTTTCCGTCCCTTCAGGGGTCAGTCTGATTTCAGCTCCCTGGCCTCGCTTGAGGCCTCTGATATCCTCCAAGTAACTCGGGTGACCCTCACTTTGCAGGAAGACGTGCTTTCCCTACATCCCCCTCAACTTGTGCAGACTTATATTTGTGTTTCCTCAGCTCTTTGTCTGTGCGGAGGTGACCCGCGAGGTGCCGACCCCTCTTCTAGCACGCGGCTCCTTGTACGCCTGGACGAGGAAGACCTACTCTTGCTAGTTTGGGCAGCTTCTTGCCCTGACCTTGAGGAGTGGTGTCCTGGCCTCCCTGTCCGGGAAGTCTGGGCATGGGAGCTGTAGTCCACTTCCGCCAGGCTCTAGGCACACCCCAAGAAAAGCTACTCTTGGTCCTTTAGCGCAGTGGCCCTTTTTGTCATGACGGATCGCTGGCTAAATTTTGTGCTGCAAGTCGCTAGAGCCAAAGAAGAGGCAAGGCCGGCAGCCCTAGCCTTCTAAGGGCAGTGGTGGCACCCTATTTGTCCCTCTAGTGTGGAACTTACCATCCCAGACATCCTGGCCTCAGGTGCACCACTCCTTCAGGCCCCTCCTTGAGGACTGGGACTGTGTCTGTCTCCCGGTACCCTCGCAGGCCACCACATAAAGCAGGCTCTGAGCGGCGACGGTTGATATTGTAGAACGTGACACACTAGGGCCAACTAGGCAACCGGGGCATTAGGCTCTGTAAGCAAGCCGTTAACTGGACCATGACGGACGCGGACTTAATACAAATCCATGGCCTTCGGACCTCAACCCAGCAGTGAGTGCAGGCACTTCGCGGGGCTCTGGGGACCGCGCTGGGGACACAGAGACGCAGTCGCTATTCCCAGGGAGCTGGTGTGAGGGAACCAATATACTTAAGGAAATAAACAAGCAAAGTCCTTACAGGTTGTGGTCATTGCTGTGAAGGAAGTGAGGTGACTGAGATTCGAGGACTCAGGGAAGGGTCGGCGGGGGGCGAGCGGCGGGGGGCTGCTTTAGACAGGGTGGCCAGGGAGAGGCCTCCCTGAGGAAGCGAGGTCGAGGCATGGACCTTAATGTCAAGGGGTCTGTTCTCCAGGGAGAGGGGACAGACATGTGGCAGAGGTCTCAAGGCAGGGAAGTGCTGCTGGAGACCCTTGACCCCGTGGCTAGAAAGATGGGGAGGAGGGCTCGCTCCAGAGCCTACGCAGGGCTCCTGCACTTCTACTCTGACTGTCATGGAAGATGCTGGGGCTAGCGGAGGGGTTCTTCCTGAGTGTAACAGGAGAACGGACTTGGGGGTACAGGAGAAGGCCAGATTCGGCTCCTCTGATGGCTTGGCCTTGGTTTTAACAGTTTCTAATAATGTTTTAATAGTTCCATATGGTATCTGAAAACATTTGTTCCGGTCGCTTGGCTGCCTGGGGCCATGATTCCCAAATTCCTGAATTCCCCCACCTGCTCCCTGATTTTTCATCCTTTGACCAGTGGGTGTTGAGATGTTAGGAAGGATCGGGCACTGGGGGCTTTCAGACCCGCCTTCACAGGGCATCCATTGTGGAAGATAGGTCCTCCTAGTGCGGCCTGTGCTGGGACGTCAAGGCGGGAGACAGCCTCACACACTTGGGAAGCACCCAAGGTCCCCCGGGCCCAGGTTTGCATTATGAGGGGGGATGGTGAGGGCGGAAGCTAGTGGGGACCCCAAAGCACCTCACACACCACACCAGGAAGCATGTTCGCGGGACGCCTCTAAAGAATGCAGCCAGAAGGAGAGCATCGTCTGATTTAAGTTTTGTATGAAAGGCCTGCTGGCAAAGGTTTGCTCCAGAGTGGAAAGGGAAATATTTGGTGTGCAACAGCCAGGATTGCAAGTTCAGCCTTCATGAACTCCAGCTGCCTTCACTTCCCAGGATCTCAGACGAGAAGGGTCCTTGGGGATTAGCTCATCCAGCCGTCTTTTCTCATATTTGAGGACAATGAGCTCAGAGAAGTGACTTGCTTGAGGTCGCTGTCCTTGGGCCTGTCTGTACACCAACAGAGCCCTGAAGGGCCATTTCTAAGTGCAGGAGAGGAAGGAAGGGGGGACTCGGTGTAAATGTCACGATGGCCAGAGGGGCCTGTCCCACTCGCTGGGGACA
>PITA01002873.1:78896-135978 GCA_004023965.1 Spilogale gracilis
CTGTCAGTGTGGTAGCTGAAGGTCCGCTCTCTCCACACCAGGGGTCATCAGTTTGGTCAGCACAACATTGCCTAGCTTCTCGGTGACACCTTCTAACCACGGTGGCCTGAGAACAAAACACCCGTAACTCCAACAGCAGCGACCCTGCTCTCCATCCCGCAGGAGGGTAGGAGTGTGGGTACAATCTTTCTTCCCCCTCCTCAAGCAACATAGCAAAGTGGTTCAGAGCACGGGAACTGCATCACTCACCACCTGTGTGTCCAGGGCCAGGGACATAGCCCTTCAGACCCTTCTTCATCTTTAAAATAGAGGCAGTAATAGCCCTACAGTAGTCTTAAGTAAGAGTCCTACGCGTCGTAAGAGTCCTAGGCGTCGCTAGGCTGTTGGTGAAGTTCAGTGAGATAATGCATTTAAAGACTTATACTGAGCAAGCATACAAAAGCATGTGGGAAAAAATAGTTAACTATTTTGTCCTAAATGATTGAGCTTTTCCCTGCAGACTGGCCCCAAGCGAAACATCACCACTGGCTGTCAGGTATCAGCATAGCAATGGAGAATTTTGAAATCAGTTACCTTGGCTCTGAAACAAATGCTGCTTCTCCATTTGACAGAGAGGCATGAGGAGCCCTTTCCTAGGCCTCGTGTCTGGGGCGGCCCTGGAGTGACGCGGCATTCCTAGGAGCGCTGGGGGGTGGCCGCCACGGAGGGGCCAGGAGGAAGGACAGCAGCCGGTCACCAACGTTTGTCCCAGTGTCAAGGGGAGTGTGCTATATTGAAGGAGAAGATCGTCTCGTGAATGTGTGGTTCAACCTATGAAGCAACATCTGCCTGAAGAGCCCATGTTCCCATCTGATTAACCACAAAGTCACATGCTAGTCTCCACTCTTTGTCCCAAAACAAGCAGAGTTTCTTCATAGCCTCCCCCGAGGGCCTGCTCCCTGCTGATCCAAATACTTGGCATCCTGAGAAGTCATCTTTCTAATCTCTTATCTTCAAGTAAATGGAAGAATGTGCTGTTGTTTGCGTGCTGTGCGAGCCTTAGCTTTGGGGAATTAGCATGCCAGGGGGATGTAACAGTGAGCGCACCAGGGAAATGAGGGCATTAAAAATGGAGAACCGGGGTGAAGAAGACAGGGACATATGGGTCTCTTCCGTTGGGGTGAGTTTTCAAGTCAAGCAAAAAAATTATTTTTCCATTTTTTCTTATGTGTGATGGGTCTTCTGGGTGCCAACCCTTCACTAAATTCTAGTGGTTTCCAGAAGAGTTTTCTGGCCCTTATTCTTGGGGAATCTGCGAAATTGGGAAAATACAATTTCACAAGTAGGAGAGGATGATTCTTTTTCGGCTAAGAGAGCTGAGGGGCTGTGGGAGGAGCCCAGGACTCCACGTAGCTTCTGCCATTCAGGTCCCCACTGACCTCAGTGTGGGTTTGGTGCCCAGCCCCCCCCCCCGCCCCACCCCCAAGTCCTTTACAAGTTGGGGATGATGACACCCCTTCTGCCCAGGGCTGTTGTTGGGAGACAGTGAGATAAGGTGTGTGATAGCGCCCAGCCAGCCAGTTCCTGGGTTCCCGGGGCTAGGAAAGCTGCTCCCAGCTCTGCCTGAGGGCCTGGCAAGCTTGCCGAGGGTCTGGAAGCTATCACCTTGATCCTGATGGGTAACACCTGCACCCCACCCCTCCTCCTAAACCACAGGGCCCGCCTTTGCTTTCTCCCCTGGGGCACTGGTGTTCCCTCCGGGGTGAGGTGTCATTCCCCAGGTGCAGGGGAAAGGAGGCTGTGATTTTCTCCCTCAGCTGGCCTAGAGGTTTCAGTCTCTTTCTGTCTCTCTCTCAAGTATTCTTTGATGCTTTCTCCCCTGTGTGATAGTAACGTATGCTCCCTGTTCTTCATCCCACAGAGTCTGTCTCTGTGGTTTAGACACACTGGGAAGTGATAGGTATTTCTCCATTCTTAGGGAGTTTTTACAGACCTATTGACCTGCCCCCACAGGGCATGTGCATTTTTAAGAAATGACTGTCAGGGATCCCTGGAGACTCCTAGAGACCCTTATTTACTCCTGGAGCGGCTACCGTGCATCAGGCATTATGCTAGAACTTTCACATGGGTTACATCATTCAATCATGGCAATATTGTCCCCATTTTACAAATGAGGAAACTGAGTCCCAAACATGTTTGGGATTTTCGTGCCTGTCTTTCGAGTTTCTGGAAGTGATCTGTGTTCCTACCTCAAGGGAGCCTGGGTTATATCATCGTGCCCCTAAATCACACCTTCTCTGTCAGCAACTGTGACCTCTGGGCCTCTATATTCCCCTTCTCACCTTGAAGCCCGCCTTTTATAAGACAAAGGAATTTGGATCCCATCAGCAAATAGAGATTTCCAGCTCGTGGATCTTACATTTGACCTGCATGGTGGTCAGGTGTGTGGAGTTAGCCCAGCCCTGCCTCTTACCAGCTATGCAGATGTGGGCTTTCCTGAGCCTTGATTTCCTAAGGTGTTTGGAAAGAGGGTTGATGGTACCAAATGCCAGCAGGGCTGCTGTGGTCAGGCTTCTGGTCTGCCGGCTTAAAACGGTAGAGGACATTCCAGAAAGATATACCCTTTCCTGACGGCCTTGCTCTCAAATCCCTATTTGGCTTACCGATCAGGGCGAGACCATCTTGGAGCCTCGATCACTGTTTAAGACTTAGTTGTCCCCCAGCGATCTTGCAGGGGACGTTTAACAAAGTCTAGAGCCATTTGGGGTTGTCACGACTGGGGGGTGGGGGTTGTTGATAATAGCATCTAATGTGTACAAGTCAGCATCGCTACAAACATCCGACAATGCCCAGAAGAGCCCCCACAACACACAAGTGCATGTCAATTACTGCACAGGTTATCTGCCTCCAGGGATGGGAAGCCGGGAACTGCAGGGGCGTACATGGCCTGTCCCTTCCCATCTTCCCCATAGCTCACTGGGACCTCTGGAAGCTGGGGAGAAAGGGAGATTCCATGGAAGTTCTCACAGGTCCTCAGCCTAGTGGAGAATACACAGTAAGTGGGCCTTCAGTCTCGTTCCAAGTGGCAGGGGCTATGATAAAGGCCTTCTGCCTGGAGAAATGCCTTTATCAGAGTCAGAGACCCTGAAAATCCGAGACTACCGAATATGCTCACTACCATCTTTGTTCCTTAGCCTCATTATTAAGGTGCTAACTAACATAAACAGGCAAAAAAAAGGTAAATTAGAAATGTAAAACACTAAAAAGGAGAAAGTAAAAAGGATCACCAGTCACAAATGATTTGGAAAATGCAGGAGAATGAAGTGAAAACTCCTTTATAATATAAAAAATAAAGAACATTCATATAGTGGCAGGGCATAAAGCAATAAATAGAAATTAATAGCTGTTACATACATATGCAACCAGATAAAGGATACAATAGACGAGAAGATCCCCATTTACAATAGGAATTTAAAATATAAAGTAACAACTTGGATTCCTCAGAAGTGCACTCAGCTGCGATTATCATATAAGCCCCAGACAGCAGTGCTTTAAATATGATACAAGGTCATTTTTTTCATGTGAGTGTTATCTGGAGATAAGAAGTCCAGTGACCATTTCTGGGGCTTGTTCCTTTTCTTTATGGCTGAAGGGGGCTATTGGGCCTTCAGGCACTATATCCTCATTCAGGCAATGGGTAGAAGGAAAGAGAAGATAAGCCTCTTTCTTTCCAGACCTCGTACAGTTGACTGGCTAGAACTTAGTTATATAACCACACCTAGCTTTAAGGAAGGCTTTGAATTCCAGTTTATAGCTACATCGCTATGTGCAGAGCTTAAAAAACAACAACAGCAACAGTGTTCTCTTACTAAGGAAGAAAGTGAGAGTGGGTATTGGACCGACCGGCAGGCTGCCATTAAATATAACAAGAAATTCTCAGGATCTATAGGAGAGAACTTTAAAATGCTCCTAAAGGACAGACAAGACTTTAATGAATAGAAAGACAACAATGTTATTGGATAGGAAGACTCAACATCATAAAAATATCAATTCTCTGAGTTAGTTTATGACTTTAGACATGTTCCCCAATAAAAACATCACCAGGATTTTTTAAAAAATAAGACAGATGATTCTAAAGTTCATATGGAAAAATAAACAAATAGAGTAGCCAGGAAATTTTGAAAAAGAAGAAGGAGACCAGCCCTACTGGATGTTAAAATGCATCATAAACTTATAGACTTACAGTAATTTCAAAAGTGTGGTAGAGGTCAACGTCATTGAATGAAGAGCACAGGAGTCCAAATACTTACGGGAATCAGGGACCAGTATTTGAAAAAGGTTATGTTTCAGTCAATGAGGAAAAGATGTACTATCTAACATATGAGCTTGGAAACAAAGTTGGGTCTCTACCTCACACCTTTCATCAGGCTGAATTCCAAATACATCAAAGACTTATGTGTATAAAATGAAAGCATGAAAGTACAAGGGGAGACCTTGGGAGAATGCTTTTATAACTTTGAAATGGGTAAAGCCTTTCAAATTAAGACATAAAATCCAAAAACCTTACAATAAACCACCATAAGCAATGTCAAAAATTAAAGAGACAAGAATTTGCAATTCTCATACCACTCAAATTTCATTTCCTAATGTAGAAGAATCTCCTTTAAAAAAAAAAAAAGAAAGAAACACCATAAAGGAAGAATGGCAATAGGTCACACACGCGCGCACGCACACACACAGAGAGAGAGAGAGAGAGAGATGGAGACAGAGAGAGAGATTTCTTTTAAATGTATGAAAAAGTGCTCAAACTTACAAAGAAACTTAAGAATATACCAGGATAGGGGCGCCTGGGTGGTTTGTCAGTTAAGCATCTACCTTCAGCTCCAGTCATGATCTCAGGGTCCTGGGATCAAGCCCCGCATCGGGGTCCCTGCTTAGCCAAGAATCTGCTTCTCCCTCTCCCTTTGCCACTCTGCCCACTTGTGATCTCTCAAAAGAATAAATTATATATATATATATATATATATATATATATATATATATATATTTATATATGGCAAGATATTGCACTCCGCTGTCTGACTACCAGAAACTTGATACCGTACATGTCGGCAAGGAGGCACTGGCTGATAGAAGTGTAAATCCTTCAGCTCTGAGAAGGGCAGTTTGGCAAGATCCATCAAAATCTACATTCCTGTTCTGTCGGATTGAGACATTTCTTTTCTAGAAAATCTGCACAATTACCTTCATATATTTATAAGCTTATTCATAGCAGCACTGTCCATAGTAGCATAAGATTGGAGGCAAGCTAAATGTCCCCCAGCAAATGAGGCAAGAGTGTTGTACAGTCACAAAAAAGAGTTAGAAGCGTCTCTATGTGCCAAGGCAGGAAGATCTCCAATACGTATTAAGCGGAAAGGGTAAGGTGAAAAAGATTGCATGACGTAAGCTCCCAATTAGTTAAAAGAGGGGACATGAATATGTTCACACGTTCTTATTTATGCAAAAAGTGTGACAGAGAACAAGACACAAGGAATGAGTAAAATGCAGTTGCCTGTAGGGGGAAGAGTGGTGTCTGGAGAACAGATACAGGAGGGAGAATTTTTACTGTATGTCCTTTTATACTTTGAGTTTTAGACCACATGAAGGTATTACCTATCGAAAAAATTGAATGAAGCTATTTAATAAGTAAAAAGCTCATCATATTGACTCATATAGAGGGGAAAGGATTTTGCTGTATTTTTTCCGTTATTAAAAAAAATGACCCCGTTCCTTAAAAAACGTCCCAGTCCTCAAAAGCACCCTGTCCTTGTATCTGAGGACTGATGGGGATTAATATCTAGGTAGAAGTCCCTCTTTGCAAAGCTGTCAGTCCACAAGTTCGATGAGTACCTACTATGTGCCCAGTCCCTGACCTGAGCACCAGGGGAACGCCCAAGAAGGAGGAAAGCCCACATGCCCTGTCCCTCAAGCTAGGCTTCAGACCCAGCAAGGCTGAGAAGTGATTGTCCCTGACTTTCCCAGGGAGGCTTCGAGACTCTTCGTGAATAGGCAGCACCCAAAACCAGCAGATGGGGGGGAATCCTAGGGCAGGAATGGGAAGTCGAAAGTTGGGGCTCCCCGGGCAGCAGTACCGCCAAGAGGGAGGGGGGAAACCAAGAGGGGTCGCCTTCAGCCAGCTGGGCAGCAAGCAGAATTTCAGGGACGCCACCCTCCTTCAGCAGCCCTTGTCCCCTAACCCCTTTGTGGGGAAGGGTGGATGTCTTCTCTCTTCTCCTCGGTTCGAGCAAGCGTGGCCCTGGGTGGCCTGGGCTGTCCCCTCCACTGAAACCCCCACTCAGGAACTCACTGAGGGCTCAGCCTCAGACAGGTCTGGTCCCAGCCATGGCCATATTTTTCTTATTAATGAGACTGAGGACTCCTAGAGGATTCAAGTATTAATCATGGCATTTCTGGTCCCTAGGGGACTTTCCAGCTGAACTCATCTTCCCTTTCACCAAGGAAAGGAGCATAAGTCACTGTCTCTTCCACGGGGCTTGGTTTTGTGCAAGGAGGCCGAGCTTCAGAGAAATACAGAGGGGAAATTGGAGGAGGTGTGTGGTGGCCGGATTTCTGGCATCCGTGGCAGGACTGTGTGAAGACGTGCTTTGGCCGGAGGCCTCTGTCCTCACAGCAGAGGGGCCGCTGCCCGCGTGCTGCCTGCAGAATACGCTCGGCCCCCCTGGGCTCCCTGGGCCTTCAGCTTGGGGCAGCTCCTTCCCTCAGGGAGAAGAGGGTGCAGGTGGCCAGGGGACAGTGAGTACCCGGGCCAGAGGTGGGCAAGGTGAAGAGCAGAAGATGGGCAAAGACATTGAGCCTTCTCTTGCCCTCAGTGGGAATCCTGAGCAGAAGGAGATGCTGAGTTGAGCTTTCAGGTGGGCAAGGCTCAGGCTGGCTTGGAAACTTCCAGATCCCCTCCATTCATACAAAGCAGAAATGCGCCCTTCCGATAAGGCTTTAAAAGAGAGGGCTTTGAGAGGTAGTGCGTGGGGCCCTTTCTCAAACTGGGGTTGGTGGCTGACATTGGAAGAAGTCCACCAATGCGAAGGCAGGAAAATGAAGGACTGTAGCGCAGAGGCAGGAACGCCAGCCTTTGGAGTTGTGAGGGGCGGAGGTGAGGGAGGACCAAGTTCAAGCCCCAGTGAAGTCAACCTCCTCATCACCTTTCAGAAGTCACTTACCTTCTTCCGGCTTCTATCTACTTACTGCTGCCAGGATCACAGGACAGCAAACTCTTCTGAAACCTCGTCGTTGTTCAGAGTAGGAATGTGGTTTGTAGCCCACAGAGGTGCTTTCCACACTTTGTTATTGCTGTTCCTAATACACATGTTGCCATGACAATCGTCGTGTGTGCGTGTGGGCAAGGCCGCCCGAGGCTGGGGAGCGTGAAGGGGTTGTAACTCAGCAGGGCACACAGGTTCGCCTCTCAATGACTCCCACATTTGCAGGTGGGCAGACAGAACCCCCAGTTCCCTCTAACTCCGTCTCCTCATGGGGGAAGTGGTTGTAACTCTATGAAGTTATAGAGTCCTGCTACTTCTACACGCTTTGCCTCAGCCCTTCAGACGAGCAGGAAGGGGTCATCCCAATTCCATAGACAAGGTAGCAGAGGGACTTCACCAGGGCCGTGCCCCCCTAGGTCTCAAACCCAGGCCACCCGTGCCCAAGTCTGTGTTCTTCTCCCCTCCCTCCCACCCCGGCCGGAGCTGAGCCTTGACCACACACGGTGGCCGAGGGGGAGGCTGGGGAGCCTGGTCCCAGGGGCTCGGCTTGGGCTCACTGTTCTTTCTGTAGTTCACAAGCATCTGCTTAGAACAGCATATTTTATGAGCTTTCTCTTTTCTCAAGAAGTCCCAGCTGTAAGCGGAAACGGGGCCTCGGGTGCAAAGCAGGGAGGCCCTGAAGTGCTTCCTGCCCCACCTTTGCACTCAGGCCCGGATTCCTGATGGTGTCTGGACTTGAACTCCAGCCACCGTCAGGCTTGTGAGAAAGGCCCGTCTTGCTCTGTGTGCAGGGCGACGGGCCTTCTTTGCAAGACCCGCCCACCCTGGCCCAGCGTGGCCATTGAGGGAGGACCAAGGTAAGGGACTCTGACAGTCTGCGACCTTCTGTGGGACAGGCATGGGGTTTGCAGATTTGTTTGGCGAGGAGGTTGTTACCCAGAACTTCATATTTTATACAGTATCTTACATGGAACCCCAAGTTGTAAAGCAAGAGAGCTGCTCTGGCTGAGGCCAGCATCCCCCTCCGTCGCCCTGCACGGTGCCCGGGCTCTGTAGGCTCTGGCTGTTGTCACCAGCGTGTCTTCCCTCCTGTCCCCAGACCCTTGCACCCTCCGCCTGCCTGCCCTGTGGAGACTGATCTTGCACGTAGCTCACGCTCATACAGGCAGGTCTCCCACTGTCCTCAGCATGAATTTCAAACTCCTCCTGCATTCTAGGCTTTTCAGGGTTGGTTCAACATGCCTGTCTTGCCCCACCATCGATCAGGGCCCTTCACTGCCTTTGGCACTCGCCGTGTGGGCTTTCCCTTCCCTCCCACCTTTTCCCTTCATGCTCTCCAAGCTTCTCTGGAGAGTCACTTTGTCCTGATGCCCTCCCCGCCTGCACCGGCCGGCAGTGGGCTCCCCCAGGACACAAGCACTCGCACGGTCAGCATTCTGCACAGGAGCATCTGATTCTGACGTGGTTTTAGCTGAGTTGTTGATGTTAGCATGCATCAGTCTTGTCCCCCCAGCTGATCTCTACGGTTCACTCCACCAGAAAGGGGGATGAGCCTCTTCTTCCTCTCACATCAAGGTCTAAATGATATGGATTTCAGCACACAGTAGGGCTTCAATAAGTAACTACTGGTTTTATTAAGCTGCAGCAGTTGTGCGATATTCCTGGTGTTACTGAAGCTCCTCCCTCACATTGGGGAGCCTGGAGGCACCTTTGGGGGTTGGCCAGGCTGGGCGAGAGGTGGGTTGCCAGCAGGTCAAGCCACTTCAAAGGCTTTCCTCCCCGTAGCAAATTTCCCTGAGACGAGCACATCCATCACTCCCACGTCAAAAAGACCCTATTGGGGTGGCTGAGGCATTAATCGTGTGGCTCTGGCCCATCTTGCAGGGATTTGAAACTGGACAATATCCTTCTGGATGCAGAAGGTCACTGCAAGCTGGCCGACTTCGGGATGTGCAAGGAAGGGATTCTGAACGGCGTCACAACCACCACGTTCTGTGGAACTCCCGACTACATCGCACCCGAGGTAAGGCGGTGCACAGAGGCTCACCTTCTTCAGCCAGCTCAATTAGGGGCCGTTCCCTGGCACTGAGGTCACCTAGCAGTGCTGAGGGGAAGTGCGAAGACCAGGAGAGATTCTAAGGGAAGAGGGAGAAGAGGAAAGGCAGAAGGCTTACGGATTGGAGGAGATAATGGGCCAGCTGTGAGCAATGGGCCATTCCCCATGCCTGGCCAGAGCCTCGCTGGGCCTCACTCTTCCATCTCAGTCCAGAACTACCAACAGGCTAGACCAAGAGAAATCTGTAGACTTGTATCATTGTCTTCACTTCTTAGTAACCAGAATAAAGGGGCTGCCATCAATAAAGACAGCAGTTGGCTTCATCCGCAGTAATGTATCTACAGTAAACCCTGGAATTATCTGCCATCTCTAGTGTAGGGGTGATTCTGCATGGCGGGTGCACAGGGTCGAGCAGGAAGAGGAAAGCATGCCTCGTTCCCTTTTTTTTTTTTTTTTAAGATTTTATTTATTTGACAGAGGGAGAAACACAGTGAGAGAGGGAATAAGCAGGAGGAGTGAGAGAGGGAGAAGCAGGCTTGCCGCTGAGCAGGGAGCCCGATGCAGGGCAGACGCTTAATGACAGCCACCCAGGCACCCCGTGTGCCTCGTTCTAAATGCAGATCAGAGATGTGCATCGGGAACCTGACCGACAAGCTGCCTCTCGTGGAGTTATTTGGATGTGTTGTTCATCACATAGTGCTTACTGGCCTTGAGTTCTCGTGCCAGTCTTGTCGAGGCTGAGAGATACCTAGTGTGGTACGATTCAGATTTCAGACAAAGTGTCTCATAGATGCTCAATAAAAATGGCCTTGAGGGTTATGACCATATGAGGGGGAAAGGAGATACCATCACCACCCCCAGTAGGCCTGCCCATGGAGCACATTCCAACTGCTTTCTGACAATAGGTGGGCATTATTTGAGCACCTGCTAGATGCAAAGCATTGTGGGGAGGAAGACTCCACCCAGCACTCCTCACTCTTCTGAAAGAACTGGTCTAGAGGCAGTGGCCTCTATGTAAGCGGCTAATTAAGCAGAATAAATAGACACAAGAGACAAGATGTTATCCTTGGGGATGAGGGAAGGCTTCTTGGGACACCTAGCAGATGAACTGAGTTGCTGGGAATCAGCAGGCTTTCCTTTGGTGGTGGCTGTGGGAAGCATTCCTGAAAACAACCAGGGGGGCTGGGGTGGGAGCGGGGCAGCACGGGAGGTTCGATATTTCTGGGCTCTGAATCCTGTAGGGCAGGGGCTGTGTTCCTGCATACTCCCAGGATCCGGCACACAGACCAGGCTCTCAGTAACAGTTTGTTGAATGAACAAATGAATTTGAGCTTCCGACACTCCCGCGTGAGCAAAGACAAAGGGAGTATAGCTAGAACATAGGAGTTCTTCATGCTCATACTCATGAATAAAATTAGGGAAGAGGACCAAGGGAAGATCCTAGAGGATCTGTAGACCCACTGAGATTTTCCAGTGGACGGTGTCCGGGTGTCTCAGTCCCATCGCAGGGAGAAGTCAGGCAACAGCAATGTGGCTCAGGAGGCAGACAGTGCTGGAGGAACAGTTAAGAGACTTTTCACAGGCCAGACAAGACATGGGGCTGCCTGAGGAGGGGCGTGGGGGTGGGGGGGTCAGTAATAGTAGAGCTCCCTTTAGAACCTTTACTTTCTAAGAGATCTGAAAGCAGAGATTTCAATCAGTCTTCCTTAGCAGGAACACTAGGAATTTAATCTTCGGGGAGAAATCAGTAAAAGCGAGGGTCCTCAGCTGGGACCTGCGTTTTTACAAACATCTTCCTCATTCATTCCCTCTCACCAGAATGCCTTGGTCCCAGTCCTCTGTAAGCTGACGCCAGAGTCAAAGGGTTAACAGGTCACTGCAGTACTTAAGGACCAGCCCAAGGCAAAGCAGTCACTTCTCCAAGACCAAAACATCTACCCAGCCTCCATGGCATATAGTCTGTAGAGGTGGGTCACAGGGAGCAGCGCTGACCTCTCTGTTTATTTATTTATTTTTTTAAGATTTTATTTGTTTGAGAGAGAGAGAAAGAAGCAGCAAGGGGCAGGGGGGTCAGAGGGAGAAGCAGGCTCCCTGGGGAGCAGGGAGCCAGATGCAGGACTGGATCCCAGGATTCCAGGATTATGACCTGAGCTGAAGGCAGACGCTTAACCAACTGAGTGACCCAGGCACCCGACCTGTCTGTTTATCTTGAGGCATGGCTGCCCTTCCTTCCCATTTGAGCCTCGTGCCCAAATGGGAAGGTGACATAGAATCACCACCACCTGGGAAATGGAGAGTAGTCTGGGTCTTTCTGTAGATGAATTAGAGCTAATAAAGATATTGCTACTTCTAGCCAGGGATACTGGGGAGACGAAATGCAATTATGCCTCCAAAGCATTCAGCACGGTGCTTGGCCCACAGGGAGCACTGGGTCATTACCTTCACTGTTGCTCGTTTAGGGTAGGGGAGGAGGTCGGGGGCAGGTGGGGAGGGGGAAGCACAGTCCAGAGAGTTGAGAATCCAGGCTAGACTGGACCACTGATGCTCCCGGGCGACCTTGACCAAGTCTCAAAAGGGTTCCAGATCCTCTGCTTCCTCATCTTTCCAATGGGAAGAACACTTCCTGCCCTACCTACCTCAGCAAGCTGTTTTGAGAGTCTAATGAGATTAGAGTGTGGAAATGCTTGAGAAACCATAAGCCTCTATTCAGATAGGAGGGGCTGTGAGGCACCTGGTTAGCCCTAAAACCACAGACACCTAACGAGGCGCTAGCTGTTGCCCAACGCCTCTCTTCCCACCATGCCCACTTGACTATCCCCCGCTGCGCCCACTCTCCACATGCCCCACACCCGCTCCGCAGGATATGGCAGCGAGCCCTGGGTATGACTGGCTCTGCTAGGCCCGATGCTCGCCCTTGCACCTCAGCTCTGAGCCACTAAAGGGGGTAGCCGCTGCACCCATGCCCTCCCATGGCGTGTGAAGCCTGGCGCTTCTCACTGCTCCATTGATGACAAGCCTGTTAAGAAGCAGAAAATTAGGGCCAAGCCCCAAAGGAATTTTATGAAAGAGGCTGCCCTGAATGGGAAGGCTCTGGAGTGGGCCTGGGGAAGGGTGGGCAGGGCCACTCTGTGGTTTCCGCAGAGCCATCCTATCTGAGCACACATAGGCCACCTGGAGGTCAACCCCCACCCCCAGCCACCCTGGGGAGGCTCGGGATCCAGATCTGCCACCTCCTGGAGGCTGGAGGGTGGCCACCCCAGTATTCCTAGCCGTCTGAACCCAGGGGAGAGGGGCGCGTACCCAGCGAGACACACACAGCGGGCGTATGTGGCCACCAGTCTCCCGAGTGCTGGAAGTGGCCTGGTCATGGTGAGGGGCTCAGAAGCATGCTAGAGCCCCTATGCTTGCTGGCTTAGAGATGCCCAGGGGAAACAACTGACCATGAGAAGAATAACTAAAGTCACGGGAGTATGTGGAAAGTGCCTGCAGTTCTTAGGGACAGGAAAGGGTCTTAGGATGTCAGAAGTGTGAGAAAAGCTGGCGGCGTGCGGGAGAGTTTTCTGGAGAAGATGGGTGATAACTGCACCTTTGAAACCAGCAGTACCGTGGTGAGCCAGGTGGGGCGCTCGATGTCATGGTGGAAGGAGCCACTGACTTTGGCTTTGGCTTTGGAACAGAGCCGCATTACTGGCTTCTCAGGACAGCAGAGCCTGTAGCTCTGACCTTACACAGAACTCTGTGTTGACCACTGTGCTGAGAGACCCAAGATTCTCACTAGATTGCCAGCCCCAAATAATTCAAAGTTGGCTGTGTTTGCTTACATTTCTTTTCATTCTAAATTCAGAGGGCTCCTAAAACCCGTGTGTTTTTACTGTTTTCAGAATGATTCCACTTAATCCCAAGTGGTCTGTAGTCTTTAGTCTCTAGAAGGGTGTTTTGAGGAGCCCAGGGAAAGCCCCGGTACTCCCGTTCAAAGCAAAGCCTCCTCTTTGTTGGCCCATCCTGAAATCTGAGAACTGAGCTGGAGCCTCCCTCCAAACAGATTACCTGAGAAGTTACCTACCTGGGGTGCCCGCAAGCTGAAGTCACTGTGTGTGTGGCCTTTGCCACTTGGGGTGTCCTGGACGGGCACCTCTTGAGGACATGCACCCCGGCCATGCTAGTCCTCCGTCATCTTCACTTTTTGGAATTCTTCATAGAATTACAGAGCAGAGAGCAGCCTGGAGAGGTCATCTCCTCTGTGTGTTTGTGGGCAGCTCCATGCCTAATCTGGCTCTGACAAAAGGACAAAATAATCATGGGATGGGGACCTCACTTCCCAAGCCCTTTCTTAGCAGTGGGGCCAGCTCAGCCTTTATTTCTACTCCGAGCCAGTCATATCCCCTCGACCTGCTGCGCACTCTCTAGACCCACGTGGAGACCAAACCTAACAGAAGAAAACTTGGATTTCATACCCACTTCCATAGAGTTTGGTATTTTGCGACATGCTTTCAAACTCTTCCTCCTTAATTCACCTTAGGAGCTTTAGCTGAGAATCTGAGCCTCACGCGATGAGAAAGTCAAGCGAACAGCTCAAGGTCACCCAGGAAATGTAGTCCCAAACTTGGGATGGAATAGAAAACACCCTGGTCAGTCTTCTGCCAATGTGACGCATGGCCAGTGCTCCAGGGAACGTAGGACTGGGGGCATTTACTTGCTTTTCAAAAGGTTCTGCAGCTTCTTTAGGTAGCATTCCTCCCAGACCTTGAAATTATGACTCAGTCCGTAAAACTGCACATGGCTATGCAGGAAGCTGACGGCTCCGAGTATCCCGTGGCCACGCGTCATGCGTGCATATAACATAAATGCATTTGACTCCACCATCGGTCAGAGGGAAAGAGGGAGAGGGACTCTGTGCCTCTGAGGGCTGCTACCTAGACGAAAGTGGTGCAGATTCAGAGATTGTAGGTAAGAGAAGTGACCGGTGACAGAGAAAGCACACTGGCTGATCGAGGAGATGCCTTGATTTGGGCTATTGCAATAGGAAGAAGGTTCTACTCCTTAGTGAGGAGTGCTGCAGATAAAATGAAGGGGCCTGGGCCTTTCTGGAGGCAGGTACAGAAGGGATTCATCAGCAAGTTTTATGAGAGTCATGAGGAACATGCCTGTGGGTCTTTTCCCAGAATATCCAAAAGCATCTGCATCCCTTCTGGTTAGAACACAGAAGGATGGGAGATTAGTCAACCATGGTTTCTTTCCCAAACACATGGGGCTCAGGCGAATTCAACATTGTCACAGTTTAAAGAAGACTGAGGTTCTGCTCACCTTCCCACTCGGTGCGAGGCGACCCTCATTTGCTTTCAGTCACTTACAGCTTGCTCGTGTCTCTCTTCGCCTGTGTCTTGCTCCTCTGACCCTGAATGTGGTGTCAAAAATACAGACATATCTTTGCATGGTCCTAAGTGCAAGCCGGGAACTTCATTGGCTGAAACAAAGAGATAGCGATTTATTCCCACAGGAGGACAGACTGCCGGTGTTGACTTTGGAGTGTGGCTAGTTAGGCCCAGCACTGTGCCTTCCAAAGTTAGTTTTCCCTGAATTTGCTGACTTCCACGTATGAGCCAGGGCTCCGCGGGGCAGAGGGGCAAGCTGGAGATGAAGATACCGTTCCCACGGCACTTGCGGCACAGGGAGGCTGCGGGCAGGCATCCTTGGCGGGCCTTGACCTTGCCCGCTTCCCCAACAGATCCTACAGGAGTTGGAGTACGGCCCCTCGGTGGACTGGTGGGCCTTGGGAGTGTTGATGTATGAGATGATGGCTGGACAGCCCCCCTTCGAGGCCGACAACGAGGACGACCTGTTCGAGTCCATCCTCCACGATGACGTGCTCTACCCGGTCTGGCTCAGCAAGGAGGCCGTCAGCATCCTGAAAGCCGTGAGTCCTCGCCTTCCCCGACACCACTGCTCCCCTGACCTCTCTCCCGCTTCTCCCTCTGTCCCTATCCCGAGGACGCCTCTCTCCCCTCCTCCCCACCTCTCCCCCGTCCCACCTCCGCTGCGGCTGAATGAGAAGCATTGCAGGCAGTCCTGTGATGATCTATGCTACTTAGCTACAGTAAATGATACCGGCTTTCCGGGGAGGGGAGGCACAAATTGCTTTCCGTGGGACCGGGACACGTTGCGTCTCCTGAGAGGGAGCTCTGCGCATGTCTGTGTGCACGTGTGTTTCGGAAGGACAGGACCCAACCCAGACTGTGTCAGCATCACTTCTGCCATGTATACGCCGGGCATTAGACCCTCCCGCCTCCCCTGCCACCCACTGCCTAGCGCCTTCCACTGGAGCGCATGATGGGCAAGATGGAGGCGGGCACTGCGTGCCTGTCTCCATGACAGCATCTCTGTGGCTGAAGAGCTGATGAGAAAAGAAGTGCCCGCCCGAGACCCGTGCAGCCGTGCTAGATTCCAGACACCATAGGGAGACGGCCCCCAGCCCTGCAGATAATCCCTCAATGGGAGATGCTTAGTGCTGGCCCAGCACGGCTGTTTCTGCAGTGTAAGCCACTTGGACGAGGACAAGTAAGTGGCATTTCCTGTCTGCCTCAGGGAGCCATGTAAGGCAGGGTGCAGGGAAGGTTACCAGAGCAGTTGACCCGCTAGGTTGAGGTGGGACCGAGGTGACAGCCTAAAAACCTTGACTTCCAGTCCTGGCCTCTGTCGCCTGTCAGAGTGCAGGCAGCAAAGTTCAGTACCTGACACCTGACATTCACAGGTGTCCCGAAGCCAAGTACCCTCTCGATGGCGATTTGCTTGCCGATACCTACCTAATTCTGTGCTTTTTTTTTTTTTTACCAAGAAACTTTATGTCACTGTCATAAATGGAAAACTGGTATCATTTACCATAGCTAAGTAGGATAATCATCACAGGAAAATGGCAGAAGACCTCACATCATTCTGTCGATGTCTGGGAGCTCACGTGCCGTGTTCTGGAGAGTGCCACATCCAAGCCTGCTATTCTCTTCTGCAGGTCTTGCTTTCTTTCCCTTCCTTCTTCCCCTCACCTCCTCCGTTTCCCTCCCCCTCCCCATTCATAATGCAGTGACCTACTGTCTGTTGAGTGTTTCCAGTGCATGGGGCATCATGCCTCATGCTAAGTACATATTGGTGAGTACAGCAGCCATCCTCCAGCAGGCAGCGGTGGGCAATAAACCAGTAGATCTGCACATAGTCACAACGGGGATGAGAGCAGTAAAGGAAGCAAAGAGAGCATGTGTATTCTCTCATCTCGTGCATACCCGTCAGCATCGAGTACACACCGGGTGCTAGTTAGGAGCCCGGCTAAGGAGAAACCTGCAGGCGGCACCCGAAGGAGCCAGCCCAGCAGCCCAGCCGAGCCGGGCACTTGCCCGGGCCCCTGAACGCCAGCCCGACAAACCGATGAGCCCCTGCCTACACCCCAGTGAGGCCCTCTTTTGTGGATGACCCAGAGCGGCATTGCTCAACAAGGTGTGATTTCGCCCTCCCCCGCCCCACCCCAGGAGCTATTTGGCAATGTCTGGAGATGTTTTCGCCATCACAGCTTGGAGGGGGGCATCCAGTGTGTGGAGCTTTTGGCATCCAGTGTGTGGAGCCCGGGGACATTGCTGAACATCCTACATGGCACAGGACAGTTCCCACAACAAAGAAGCATCCAGTGTAAAATGTCATTAGTACAGAGGTTGAGAAACTTCGACCTACAGAGTCAGAAGCTAGAGGTTATACCTGGTGTCAGCTGGTTGGTGAGGGCAGAGTCTGTGAGAGAAGGCATCTTCCCTGTGAGAAGAGCTTCTGCCTCGGGAGCAGCTTCCTGAGATGTGAAAACCTGTATGTTTATCAGTAGCCCTGATACTTCCTCTCCCAGAAGTGGAAGGACAGGAAGAGCTAAGGAAGTAAGAAAGTCTTTACTCCCTTGGCCTTGGAAAACTTTACTTCCTCACATTGTCCCTTGGTTCTCGGGCCAGGCCAGGTTTTCCATGACTCTGACTGTGGAGCTGTGCCTCTGAGGGCTGCTACCTAGACGAAAGTGGTGCAGAACTCTAGAAAATACCATTTACACCATAGAGTTATGCAGTGTGCAACCTGTGCCACAGTAAGTGCTGGTCTCAGTGCCTTAGTGCCTTCCTTCCTCAGCACTGTGCTCTAAGGCCCTGCATTCAGCCCCCCTACTGAGTCATTTAACTCAGTACACAATAGAAGTCAGGCTCTGAACCAGGTACTGGGAAGATAGGACTGATTCCTATATCTTACCTACAGCTCACCGAGGAAAAGAGAAGTTTAGGCAAATTATAATTTAAATAAACAAGAAACATGAGGTCCCAGGTACCTGCAGAGCAGGGAATCTGGGGAGGCTTCACAGAGGAGGAAGCATTTTGACTGTTTCTTAGAGTATATAGGGTCAGGACAGGGGCATGCAACCAAGGAATTGGTTTGGAACCAATTTAGTGTTTAGGAACACTAAAGGCCAGCCAAGGTAGACTGGGTTCAGACTGAGAAGTTTCTGTGTGCCCAAGTCTATGGACTTCATCCTGTGAGCGATAGGAATCAAAGAGTGTTGAAACAGAGTTGCCTCTGCCGACTTTTAGATTAGGAAGGCGAAGTGTGCATTCCGTTCTACCTCGAATCTGCCCACCACCCCTTCACTCTCTTACCTGTGGCTCTCCCAGCTGCGTGTCCACATGCTTTGGATTCGGGGGCACCAGGCAAGAGTCAGTAGGAGACTCTCCCTGCCTAAGAAAATCTCCCTTGCTAATGAAGCCTAAAATGGTATCCGTATAGATTTCTTCCTTTGGATTATGGTTTTGTCCTCTTAGATTCCTTTCTTTAAATACCGCTCCAGGAACACCCAGTCGATCTCCTTGAAGAATGGGTGCTGCTTGATGGGGCAGCCTTCACTCAGCCTTCACTCGGTGAAATGTAACTCTTGTCTCTAGTACACATGTACACTCACACCCCGGCCTTTCTTTTGGGTGGCTCTGGGAAGCTGCCCCCAAGCAGGAGACTCTTCTCACAAGACAGCAGCCAATGAATACAACTTACAGACATCGAGAAGCCATAAGCCTTTCCTTTTCTTCTTGTTTTTTTTTTTTTTAAATCAGTTAATCTTCATGGGTATTATATGCTAGAGATTATAAATTCAAATTTGAAAAAAAAAAAAAGTGAGAGGTCCCCAGGGCCAGGAAAAGGAGAAGTGCAGGAGGTGCCTTTGATAATTTACCTTAGTGTGAATATCTGGTCCTCTTTCCTCACCTCTGCAAAGACCATTGACCTCTCAGTGTAAGTGAATCTATCAGACGGTAGTCCCGATGAGAAGACTCAAGAATCAGTTGGAGGAGAATTGGGAAGTTAGTGACAGCCAGAGTTCCTACTCCCAGCATGGTACCTTGTCGGCTGTTTGACCTTGGCCAAGTTAATTAACCTCTCTGTGCCTCAACTACCTCACTTGTAAAATAGGGACAACAGAGGCTCGCGTTTGGATGAAATGAGTTCATAATGGTTGCTATGCTTAGAATGGTGGCTGGTACATAGTAAGTTCTAGACAAGAGTAAAGGAGGACCCTGGAGGGTGGGGGGTCAGAGCTCCCAGAAGTGGAAACAGGCTTAGGAGAGGGCACTGAGGACGTTACCCTGGCTGACCTCCATCTTTCCCTCCCAGCCTGTCCCTGCCAGTCCTTTGTCACTAATTGCGTCCTGTCCTCCCATCACAGTTCATGACCAAGAACCCGCACAAGCGCCTGGGCTGTGTGGCGGCCCAGAATGGCGAGGATGCCATCAAGCAGCACCCATTCTTCAAGGAGATCGACTGGGTGCTCCTGGAGCAGAAGAAGATCAAGCCGCCCTTCAAACCTCGAATTGTAAGTAGGGCCCGGAGCTCATTCCACGCTGTGGGTCGGGCCTGGGCGCATAGAAAGAGTGGTCCGGGGCACTTGTTAGCCCAAATGACAAAGGCAGGTGGCAGTCGACACCCCCCCGCTGAAAGAGTCTTCTGAGGCCCTAAGAGTTTACTGTCAAAAATACGGAACCTAGAGCCGTATACAAAATGGTATTTTACATGGGACACAGAAGAAGACTTTTTAATTTTAATAGAGATCCATCGATGGCTTTCACAAATGCTACATTCTGCATATGGTAGAGATACAAGGTTTCTTTATAAATGAATGGGTCTGCCTTATAACTGAGTCAATTTAAAGAAACACTAAGTAAGAGCCACAGTCCCGGTCATGATGTGGACCTAGCACGGAGTGCGAAGGTAAGGCCCGGAGCCTGACACCTGGGAAGCGCCCGCACCTGCTCGGCTGCACGGTCCCTGCCGAGCCCTCCCTGGCCCCAGCACACACCTCTGTGCAGGTTCTCAGGCCCGTGGTGGTGATGCCTGTCCTGGGGGCTACAGTGATGGATGTTGAAGCTCGGCGGCTGGGGAGAGGAATCAGAGCAGAGTCCATGTCCTGACGGTGACCTCCTTCTGGAGGGGGGACAGTGGGCAGTGCCGTCCTTAGAGTGTGTGTGCTTGCCCATGCAGGGGGCCTATCTTAAGTCTGTTGGTTTGTTGCCCGATGAGGCAATCATTCAGACTGAAAATTGGGGTCACCAGCTGGCTAGTGCAGTCGGAGCACAAGGAATATGTAATATGAAGAAATTACAGGGCAGGGGCCTCAGAGCAGTGGGGCTGGGGTCCCGGGCCGGGAAAACCCGAAGTCATACACTCAACCCTCAGTCTCCCACATTCTGTCGGGCAGCCCCTGCTCCCACGCTTCCACGGACAGGACTCTCCTGCGCTCTGTGACTCATCCACAAGGAAGCCCATTCTATTCCACAAGGTTTTCTGGGGAGTAATTACAGATAGCGCTGGGATTCCCAGAAATGCCCCAAGTAGGAGGCAACTCTCAGCTGAAGGCATGGTGCACACCTTGGCCAGACTAGAGCATGAAGGTTGACTGGCCCTGGTTGCTCGTTTGGGTCACCGTTCCTCATTTGCTTCCTCCTTTGGTTTTGATGAGTTTCGCTGCTGGCACGCTGCTCGGCACAGGCTAGATTTTGGTTCACCTTCTCTCTTTGGTAACATCCCCTTGGCCCCTGCTTGTCTCTCTCCCCCTCAGCTCTGGGGCCTGCTATGGCTCTGGGCAGGGTGCATGGCATATGCCAAGCCTGGTTGAAGGCTGCCCCCACCCCCTCACCCAGAGGGTCTCTGTGAGTGGTCTTCAAGGACAAGATTAACTGTGTCCTGGAAAAAGTGGGGGGAAGTAGGAAACCAGAGGTGAAGTAGAAAAGGAGGGGAAAACCGAAGACTCCGATCTGAGGGTACAATGTTTGTGTGGGTTTAGTCTAAAGTAATCAACCCAAAGCAAAGAGGGAAGTCAGGCTAAGTAGTGAATCCAGGCCCGACCAATTGGGTCCCAGGATAAGGGCAGGGACCCATCAGCCATGGCAGGTCTGCAGAAAGACTTACGCGACTCAAAGCTAGGTTTGCAGAGGGCTGGGCCAAGCTAGAGGGGCAGCTCCTGGGCATGTGGGGCCAGAAGACAGGGCAAGCCCCCCGCGGGGACCATCAGCAGGGGGTATAAAGGAAAGAGCGGGCCTGGGGTGTGGCAGAGGCAGGCATAAGAGCCTTTGCTGAGAAGCCACAGGGAAGTCGAGGATTAGGGAAGATCTTGACCAGAAAAGGCCCAAAGAAGTTTTAAAGTCTGGATTCCTAGGGAAGAATCTCTCTGTGGGGTGAGCAGATGGAAAAACAGTGCTCAATCCCAGCAGAGACGAGTGCTCTGAGAGTTCAGGAGCCCCACGAACCTCCTATCTCCAAGGCCTGGCATTCCCAGGCTTCCTCACGGGGCTGGCACCCTCTGTCTGAACTGTGAACCAATGAAAAGGCAAACCTAAAAGAAGTGACCCTTTGGCTGTAGCTGGCTTCCCCAGAGTGAGGGAAGGCCGTGAAGAACAGCTGTGAGGTTTCTGTGGGCCTGTGAGATGGAGAAGGAACCAAACATAGAGGAAGGGTTGGGGGAAAAGAGAAGAGGGACTCATGAGGCCAACCCGTGAGCCAACCCACTGGTGGGCAGTGGGCAGGCCCCAGCCGGCTCAGACAGGCAGGGGTGGCTAGCTAGGAGTACACGTGCTCCTGTCGGCCACTGTGGATGCCCGGGAACCGGCAGCAGAAGTCCATCCCTGCGTGAGGGGGTCAGGCCCACCTGGGGACAGGTGGGATTCCATCTCCACCTGGAGTACAGGGACCCATGCTTCCCTCCCTTGGGCCTCTTGCGAGCCCCCAGCCTGGGACCAGAGGGCAGGACGCTGCTGCTTGCTTTGCTCAGGGACTCAAGTAGTCTTCCTGAGGGGTGACCATACCCTGGGAGGATGGCAGAGAGTAAGGACAAGGGTCGTCTAGGAGCTCCCAACGATGTCCAACTGAGTCTGGATTCCCAAAGACTGATTCCATCCTTGCTTCCCGCATCACCTTCTCTGCTTGTTCCTACTCGACCCCACAGAACTCCAGAGTTACCTTGGATGCTATTGGAGGTCAGGGGAAGGGCATTTATCTGGCTGGTTTGAACTCCATTTGGAAGAGAGAGTTAGAACATCTGAAGGAAGAAGAAGAAAGGAAATGTACATTACACAAGAGATGTTTCTGGTCACATTTCGAGCTGGACACTGTTGACCCTTACAGAGTTCTCAGCTACAGGTTTTTGAAGATGTGTTCAAGTCATTTAAGCATCTGACCACATGTACCTAGAGGTTTCTCTCTGGAGACGTATCAAAAGGGGGAAGAAAAGACCAGTCTACATCTCATTAGCAGGTTGGAAAGGTGTCCCAAGTCTGTCCCTGAGTTGAAAGCTCTTTTCTGAAGAATGTTGATGGCAGCACCTGAGTCCTCCGTAGGCTTGTATATAGCAGAAGCGACTTGTAAGTTTAAGTAAAGCCCACCACAGTGATGGATACGCCAGGAGCCTCGCAGGACCCAGGTGCCCTCACACAAGGTTTTTATAAACCACCACACCCGCCTCTTAACCAAGTCAGGATCGACTTTGGGGGTCTGAGTGGCCACTGGCTCGGAGACCAGCAGCCGGGAGGGCTGTGCCCCACATGCCGGGGGGCTAGGTACCCACAGGCAGGGCAGATGGCCCGCCCACGACAGACCACTGAAGAGACATGGGGTGCTGAACCACGTCCCACAGAAGCTGTGCCCTGTTTACAGGCTGCCTTCAGGCTGAAGGTGTCCCGTAGCTTTAGGGCGCATCAGATGCCCTACAGAAAGAAGAGATTTCCTAAAGGAGAGCTGGGAAGGAAAGGTTTTGATGGAGGAAGGAAAGTGGATTGGAGCCTGGCATTGGGAAGACATGGACAGGATAGTGGGTTGTAAGCCTTCAGGGACAGGGTGGGGTTCTTGGATCGTAGGGACAGACTCCTGAGAAAGGAGAGGACAAGTATGTGAGCAACATCGCCAGCCTTGTGGTTTGATGCTGGCCTCAAGAAGACGTGTGCTTTAGAAGGCGGTGGGACCAGATACACAGACACTCCCCCACCCCGTCTCCCTATGCCAAAAATCCCCAAGACATTCGGTCAAAGACCTGGGACCCTGAGGGAGCTCTGGGGTTCCTTTGTCCTCGGCTGGCTCTGTTTGCTTCCTACCCGTGTCCTGTTGACATGACACCAAAATGCCACCTCCCCTCTCTCCCCCAGAAAACAGCTGGATAGTGACTACCTCGCGGAATTAGCTGGACATTCTGAATCCCAGGACTTTGGGCAGGGTCCTTCCTGTCTGATTCAGAGGGGCACTGGTTTTGTCTGCTGGGAGGGGCTGGTGGTGAGGCTGGGTAAAATCACATCATCCAGTCTAGGGCTTAAGAAGAGCCTAGACATGGTGCTTTATTTTCTGGAGCTCCTGACCCTTTCCACTCCCACTGCACGGTTGGAGCTCCTTGACAGCGGAACCTGCGGTGGGAAAGCAAGCCCAGCTGCACACCGCCCAGGCTGGCTCAGCTGAAGCCTGGGGCGCCTTGATCGCCCCCACAGAGGCGGAGGATACAGCAAGTCCCGGGGCCTGGTTTCCATCCTCTCTGTAGGAAGCCTCGCCCCTCCGAAGATCTCACCAGCGAGATTGTCCAGATTTGTAGTCGGCCTCTCGCCTCTGGCCTCTGGCCCAGTTCCCTGGCATACCTTGAGTGGTTGCTGTCCCCTCCAGGCCTTTACCTTCTTGAGATGTTTTCTAGGCTGAGATTTCTGCTGCCCGGCGCCTAAGCCTCCCTGGCTGACCCCTGCCCTGACTCACCAGCTGTCCTTAGTCCAACGGGGTTGCCTGCCTTCGGGTTCATGCCCCCTTTGCACTCACCCCCACCCCAGGACATACTGCAGTGGCCCCTGCTTCGGTGTGGGGATTTCCCGCCATTCATCCCACCAGCGTTCTTGTGTGCTCCCCCTCCCTCCCTTTCCCCGTTATATATTCCTCCTGCCGGCCCCCTCGCCTCCCACGGATTCAGACTTTGCACAGGCGATGTGCCCTCAATGCCAGACCGAACCTTGTGCCGTCGTGTACTCACATCCATCTCTGGAGGGGGCCTGCTTCAGAGCAGGGGCTGACAGGGTGGGCGGCAGAGCCCGCCGGCAGGAGGCGGGTGGGAGAATAGAGAAGCCAGTTAGGCAGGAGCCCAGGCCTCTGAGGCGGGGGGAATCTCCAAGCATAGACTCCACTTGCCTGTCCCACTGGGGATTACGTTCCAAGGTGACGGCGGCATCCAGGAGCCGATAAACATAGCACAGGTCCGCTTTTGCATTACTGGTGAGCTTGCCTTCCCTGGGGACCGTAGCGGGCAGAAGTGATGGGTTTGGTGCCATGGGACAGCAGCATCTGCATGTCTTAGAGGTATTTTCCTGCTCCAGGCTTCTCTCCTGTGTGTTCCTCCTTTGCCCCAAAAGCATTAGGCTCTGAGATGATGGCCCCCAGGGCTCTAGCGCTGGAAATGGGGGAAGCCAGTCCAAGTGGGGAGAGCTCTGCCTCCACAGAGACCTGTAGCTCTCCTCAGTAAAAGCCAAGGGCAATGAGGGAAATGCCGGCCAAGTAAACTTCTCTTTGTGTACGTGTTCTCTCTTTTCAAGTTTGCTTCAGTGTGAATGCCCCTCTTTAAGGTAAGGCCTCCAGAATGGGGAGTCTGTCCAGGTAGGTGAGCCCTCAGGCCCGGTGACATGGAGGCCCTCCCAACCTCATGATGCGTTTCCATCCAGCCACCCACACTGCATGGCGGGACCCTCAGGGGCGGCCCTTCCTGCATGCTTCTGCATGAGCGGGCTGTGCTGAGAGAAAACCGGGAAGTGGGCTCGAGACCCTCACCGCCTCACCCACTTCGCAGCATCAGGGAGGAGCCCTGCCGAGCAGGCAACCCCTTTGCCTAAAGCTGGCCCCCCAGCCTGGAGGGACCACCTGATAGCGGGCACCACAAAGACCGAGCGCCGGGTGACCACTGAAGGCGCTCCTCCTCCTCCTCCACCTGGCAGAGCAGGAACGCGGCCCGGCTAGTTCCAATAGGCATCAAGACAGCCCCCTGGACTGTGTCTGTGCCCGCGTAAGAGCCCCGAGCCTCTAAGAGGCTGCAAGCTCCCACAAAGAGCCGGGACACTGGTCCGGGCCCAGAGGGCATGGGAAACATCCAGGAACCTGTTTCTGGCCATTGGCCCAGGCAGTGACACGGCACAGTGCGCCAGCGCTGGCTCTGAGCGCAGCAAGGCTCGGGTCGGAATAAAAGTGCTGTCACGGGATAGCCGTGTAAGCCTGGGAACTCACTTCAACCCCAGCCTCCTTGAGCCCCACCTCCTGATCCGTAACGGGGGGATTAAAAATAGACACTCATAAAATTATTCACAGGATTAGACAAAGCTGTGGATCTCTAGGAGTTTTAGTTCCCCTCTACATTCACCACCCGCTCCCCCCACCCAAGCCTGATAAAGCCCCTCCTCTTCCCTCTCATCCCAAGATGAGGACCCAAGAGCTCAGGATGACAGGAGGCAGCATGGTGTGTGAGGGCCAGGAGGCAGAATCAGGTGTAGCCAGGTTCCTGTTGAGGCTGCAGGATCTCGAGAGAGCCGTCTCAGCTCCCCGAGTGCCCCCGCCGCCCAGCCAGAGTGTGGGGACGGTAATACCGACGGTGCTGAAGGGCGAGGGGTTGTGCAAAGTGGATCGTGTGAAGTGATGGGCACAGTCCTGTAATGGAGCGAGTGGTGGGTCGGTGCTGATGCTGTGGTTACCGGAGGCCCCAAGGGTCTCAGCCAAGGGGGCTGGACCTGGATCTGGCACGGTGCCTGGAGGGCCGGGGGTTCATGTGAGGGATGACACCCCGTCGCCAATGGCATCTGAGGCCTGGCAGAGAGCCTTCTGGGGTTTCATTCTGGCCCCGCTCCTCATCCAGGAAGAGCGGCCGGGCGCATAGGGAGATACGGTAAGGCAGAGACTCAGCCCTAGCCATTCTAATGCCCTTTGGGGAACCCCGAGTTTCCCCCCAAGGTCTGGCCCCCTTTTACTGTGTGAACTGGCCAGCACCTTTGTTCCCCCGCCTTCTCTCTCAGAGGGGTTGTTGCCAGCACCCCCACGACGCCCAGTCCCGAAAGCAGCAGCAGCCTCCTGGGACTTGGAGACCCCGTGGCCATGGCCCCCGTGAGCACAGCGGGCTCCCAAGGATTTTTAAGCTCAACAGCCTCAGCGGGGCGTCTTTGACTCTGCACAAGGGATCTCTCGGTCTGAGACCTATGTTTGCATGAGCATTCCCGAGGCTCAACCTGCTCAGCACCTTAATGCCCCCCACCCACCACCCCAGGGGAAGACTTGGAGTCCCGGGCTGGGCATTTCTATAAGCTCCGAGTTTCATTTATGACTTCCCACTGTGAGGTTGGGATTTGCCTTCGTGGGTTCATCACACCAGAGTATATTGAATTTACTCTCCGTCCCACTCCACTAGCACTGGAGGTGACACACAACCTACCAGGCAGCGTGTGACCTAAGGGTCTATGTGTGACTGAAGGAGGGCAGATTCTCCAGAGGAGCTGCATGTTGGCAGAGAAAGCCAGAAAGCATTAGGGAGAGCATTGCTCCTGGGGAAGGGGCACTGGGGAAGAAGGGAGGGAAGGACAGTGTTCAAATCCACAGTCTTCGGCAGGAATCTGGTATGCAGGTACTTTGTGCTCTCTGTGAAGCCCCAGAGGGGAAGTCTGGTTGACACAAGAAGAAAAGAATCCCCTGCAGTCCCCTTAGTGTTACCATCTTGAGGAGTTCGGGCAGCAGGTGGAGAAACTCTAACATAAGGTCGCTGGGGAAGAGCAGCATGGTGTCAAATCCAGGACTTGACTTGGGGAGGGAGTTTTGGGGTTTGCCTCTTGAGGTTAGAGGACAGGGAGGAAAGACGAGGTGCAGAGAGAAGCCTCTGCAGACGGGCCAGTGGGCAGTGGGAGCCACTTCCCACCTGTGGTTTCATAGAAGGCAGTGCCCTCCTGCCTCTCTCTTGCAGAGGAGGGTCTCGAGGGGGCCTGGCAGCCCGGAGTGGAGGGCCAGTGGTCCGTAGCTGGATCCTGGGCATCAAAGGAAAAGTGGAGGGAACCTCAGGCCTTCCCCGTGGAAGGGCTCAGGCCTCCAGGCCTCCAGCCAGTATTTGCTCTTTGAAGGGTACAGGCACCAAGGGAAACAGTGCACGCTGACCGGGTTCCCCACCCACACCAGCCTCTAAGTCCAGCACTGTGAATCCCCAAGGACTCAGCTGGCTATCATGGAGAAAAGAAGTTCTTAGAAAACTAGCTCCGCCTTAGGGGGATTGGTACCCTGTTTACTCCCCACTGTTGGTGCCGGGGCAGCGGATGGTAACAGAATTGGATTTGGCCTAAACTTGGCACTCAAACGTTACTCTAGAATTCTAGGATTTGACAAACGCACATTGGGTACATGGCACATCGTTGTGGTTCCAGTTTCAGAGCGAGGGGGCCTTCAGTACTCTGCCCCTCCGTGCAATTCTGGCTTCTTCCTTCTGGGACCTACTCCACACCCCAGAGGGGGTTTCTTAGAGCGCAGAGCTTGAATGTCAGTTGGGTATTTCAGGTGTGTGAGCCCTGCTAGGTGTGGCAAAAGGTCAAGAATGGCCTGTGCAGGGGCGCCTGGGTGGCTCAGTCATTAATCATCTGCCTTAGGCTTAGGTCATGATCCTGGGGTCCTGGAATCGAGCCCCGCATCGGGCTCCCTGTTCGGCAGGAAGCCTGCTTCTCCCTCTCTCACTCCCCCTGCTTGTGTTCCCTCTCTAGCTGTGTGTCTCTCTGTCAAATAAATAAATAAAATGAAATAAAATAAAAAAGGAATGGCCGGGGCAGTGAGATACTATGTTGGCTGACAGAGGGAGATGGGAAGATAAGCCTGGGGTGGGGCTTACCGTCTGTGAGGACTCGGGGAAATAAAGCAGACCTTGACTTGGGCCTTCAGGGCTTCCACCAGACTCCCTCCCCCTCCCCTCCTCCTGGCGCCTCAGCCGGTGTTTGGAAACCACAGGACTAGTGGTCCTCTTGAGACGACAGAGCAGGTTCAGGCGCCTGGGATGTGGCTGTTGCAGTAAATGATTCACAGTCCAGTCCCCTCAAAATGTGGGATTCCAGAATTGAGCCCCCACCCTGTACCAGCGGCAGTGAGCTAAGCGGAAAACACTGCACGGGGCCAGGTCCTGGTCCCTGTCGGATGTGTCTGTGAGACTCGGCGCAAGTCACTGAATTTCTCTGCTCCCTTCTGCTAACATGAGGGACTTCTGTAATCCCTAAAATGTCGTCTAGCTGCACGAGGGCAAGGGTTGGAGGCTCTTTGAAATCAACTTTATTGTCATAAAATTTATATAGGCTGAATTCTGCCCCTTTAAAGTGTGCATTTGATGCCTTTTTCACAAATGGGTGCACCCATGTTACCACGCCACGGTGAATACAGAGACACCACTGCCCCCAAACAGGTCCCACGTGCCCTTTGCCCCAGGCAGTCCCTGATCTGCTTTCTCTCACCGGAGAGTTGTCTTTTCTAGAGTTTCGTATATACATATGTATGGAGCCATGCTGCGTGGGCTGTTTTTTCTGGCTTCTTTCACTCCGCATCATGTATTTGAGATGTGAGAATTATATTCTTAACTTTCTACCATGGAAAATTTCAGACCCATACAGCAGTAGAGGAAATCCCTGCGTGTCCACCATTCAACACCAACATTAGCCAGCAACAGTTAATTTGTGAGGGGAAGGATTTTTATCTGTTTCGTGCACAGCTGTCCCCCAACTCCTGGCACGTGGGACGTACTCAATATTTATGCGTGGGGTGAATGAATGAATGAAGTCTGTTGAGCTACAGTGTTTTTCCAGAGAATATTTCTCTCTTAGCTCCATCTTTAAGTTCTCTTCTCACATTTTATGGCCAAGAGCTATTCCCGCTCCTGCCTGGGAATTTGGGGTGATAAGATCCTACATTGGGAAACCTGAAACTGTTGAATGGTGAGAGAGGTGGGTGAGCTCCTCTTGACTTGAGAGGCATATGTTAGAGTGTTTGCCAGTTCCCGTGTCAAAGCCAGCACACAGAGCAATAATAAACCCCAGCCAAGAGACCTGACTTCTAACTAGAACATTTTCATAAATAAGGGGGTGGGGGGACATGGTGGGATCGGGGTGAGTAGAGGAACAGGGCTTGTGCCAGGCCCGGATAGAAAGCTTCTTTGGGCACCAAAAAGGCATCCCTAGAATTAGCTACACCCAACAGCTGTCAATGATGACCTGGCTTTCTTGAGAAGTAGATGCTATGTGCAAAAGGGCCCCACGATGAGAGGCTGAGTGGGGCCAGTTTTGCTGCCGTGGGCCTGCCCACTTTCTGCCGGAGGCGCGGGTCCTGCGGCTGCATGTCCCGCCGAGTGGGGCTGGCTCGCTGCAGGGCCCAGCTCGGGCGCTCAGGCCTCGGGCGAGCCGCGGCACGCAGGGCGCTGTCTCCTTCCTCCCAAGGCTGTTTATCGCTGGATATCCATACTGGGTTTTCTACATGTTGTCAGTCCCTCACACACCTCCTGGACATCCCGGGACCCTACTTCAGGGTCTCCCCAGCAGTGGGTTGTAAAAATCCATCTAATGAGTCAGGTGAAGAAAAAACAAATTAATGAAGACTAGGCTAGGGTCGGGTGGGGTGGGGTGGGGTCAGACAGAATAGAACAGAACAAGAAGGTCGGGCCCAGCACAGTCTGCAATGCTGGCAAAGTATCGCTTGCTGAGCCCTCTCTGGGGCTGATGGGAGGAGGGGAGGCAGACCAGGTTGTATACAAAATGTATTTCTTAGTGCCGGGCATAATAAAACATTTTGATGGGCCTCTGCCCATCTTTACCCCTAACGCCTAAGAAGTGACTCCTAAAAGAGTAGAATGGGGATGGTGAGCTCATGGGCTGTGAGGACACAGGGAAGAATGCAGGTGTTTGTTTGTTTGTTTGTTTGTTTGTTTGTAACACAGCAACAAGACTCTTGGTGGAAGCTACTGGGCTCCAGGCTGTAGCCCTTTGCACCCACAAACACAGTGAGGCCTCTCAGCAGGAGGCAGGATGGCGCATGTCTGGACATGGGCCTTGAGGCCAGAACACCTGAGTTCAGTCCTGGCTGAGCCTTCGGCCAGCTGTGGCACCATCTCTCTAGTGGGGGCCGTGGCAGCACCCAGCTCCCCGCTAGGATGGGGGTGAGCGGGAATGACTCAGGTGGGTGAGGCACTTAGTGCAGTACCCAGCACCCGGAAGAGCCTCGATCCGTGAGCTTTATGGCATCTCCACACACAGAAACAGGTGTGCCCAGCACTGTACCAACGCGAGAAATACAAAACAGATGCCCAGTGCATCATTCATCAGCCCTAGCTCTGGGGAGTAGGCGGCATGGAGCAGCCCCGGCGTGTGAGGGGGACCAGCCTCGGTTGCAGATGATTCTCCAGGAGAGGGCATTTCCTTCCCCCAATAGAACAGCACCTGACGCTCCCTTTAGTAGCAGCACGGAGTCCTTGGGATGGTTTCCCAAGTCCTTTACGGCATCTGAGGGGGGATGGACCCTCCTTTACTCTGATTTCTGATGTGAGAGGGTGGCGGGCTCACCTTCTGAGCACACCTGTCGTGCCTTGCCCACCTCTGAGGACGCGGCAGGATCCGTGTGATTAAGCGGACGCTGGCACGTTCCGTCCTGAGCCGGGCACTGCTCGTGCTAGAGGATGCTGCCAGCCTCGCCGGGAGCCAGGCTTCACAGGGCACCTAGAGGCACCTCCAGGCCGTTTATAAACTCCACACTGAGGGTCATCAAGCTCGTGGCTGACATGACCCGTGGCTGAAGTGTATGAGTTATGCGTTCGTGACCAGATTTTCAACTCAAATAGTCACAGCCAAAGGTGTGCATATGTCTGGACCTTGGCAGGCCCGGGAGGGTGGCGGGCTGGGAGCCTCTGAGCAGGTAGAGGCACCCACCCTACAGAGCTGCACAGAAACGCCTCCTTCCCTAAAAGGAACGAAGAAATGCTGTCTGTGGCGTTAAAGCTTTGATATAGATGGCTTCACCTGGTCTTAAAAGAACCCTCTGGAAAGAGCCTCAGATACATAGTCTGAATCCAAGGGACTTCTCCCAGTCATTTTCGCAGGGTCGTTTTGGCCTTCCTGCCGGGCACTGAATATGCCAGTGGGGATGTTCTGAGCTGGGGACCCCCATGGTCCAAGGGACTTCAGCCAAAGGGGACATTTCAGGTCCTAAGAATGCTTCCTCAGGTTTTCTCCTCTATGTGGATTCCCCAGAGTTATCACACCTTGGAGAGATCCAGGCTTCGTACAAGGGGAAACTTTCAAATCTGTGCTTCGTAGCAGTCAAGAATCCCAGCCCTTCAAGAATCCAATACAGTAAACTCTCCAGGAAAATGTTTTCTTTCACACAACAGCCTATACTGTATTTTATGAGGTTCCTGGAGGCCCCGAAGTCCGTTCCCCCCATGCTGGGCTTGGCAAACCAGTTCACAGGCTAAATCCCATCCACTGGCTCTTTTTATGTAGCCCATGAACTAAGTAAGAATGGTTTTTACATTGTGCTACCTATGGTTGAAGAACGTCTCATGACACATGAACATTAGATGAAGTTCAGATGTCAGCGCGCACACATAAAATTTTGCCGGAACACCGCTTCGAAGTTCTGTGGGTTTCTAGTTGGCACTGCCTTCCAGATGAACCCAACTTCTGGATAGTTGCTGTGAAGTTTTATTTAAAAAGCATTGTAGCAGGTGTACAAAGTTTGGTAGCAACTTCTTTATAGTGAGGATACCCGCCCTTCCTTGTAATAGGCGCACAGAGGGCCAGGTCTATAGACCCTTAGGACCGCTGATTCAGAAACAGATTGTAACTGGCTGAACTCCTTGGATCATTGACATATTTTCTGGCTGTGAGGGAGGAGGCTGGTGTTAGCTAGGACGAGTTTCCAAAGTAGCTCTTCAAATGGGATTTGTAAAAATGTGTACCTTTGTAGTCTAGCAAACAATAATGAGGGGACAAGGAGAGAGTGGAAATTGTTGAATTTCATAAAATAGCTGATTTGACAGAACTCCATTGTGGTAGTTCATTCGGAATGCCTGGTACTCTGAGGGACTTGGTCCTTAAAAAAAAAAAAAGAAAGAAAGAAAGAAAGAAAAAATATATATGAGAGAGAGAGAGAGAGACTGCCTCAGGAGTAAAGCAACTTTCCCTCAGAAGTGGTTTAAACGAAAGGCAGAGGCCCAGATTTGGGGAAGGAGGCAGTGGAGGTCACCACCTGAGGCTTGGGTGGCTCCTCAGCCCCGCACGCCAGCGACCAAGGCCGCCATGCTCCCATGACCCTCTGCTGTGGACCAGTGAACGGCCAGGAACCAAGCGACTCCCCATTTTTAAATGCCATGAAGTAAACCATTTGTGCTTAAAAAGCAAATGGGTCTTGATTTTCTTTTCCCCTAAAAGATGGAAGTAACTTTACCAGAGCAGAAGTCACAAGCTGGACATTGAGTGACCCTTTCAGCTGGGCTACCATTTTTTTTTAGTTGAATTCTTTGGCAACATTTAAAAATTAGGAGATCTGATGTGAACATGTATCTGGAGCATTTCCTGGACATTCAGAAGACGGGCAAATCTTGTTCCTGAAGGCAGCATCGTGGGTGAGGTGTGTGAGGCCCACTGCTCCCCGGCCCCCCTGCGCGCACACACACCGTGCTCGTAACGGACGAGCTGTGACATCACAATCAGCCGCCGTAAATGTAAAATGCTGCTTCTTCTTCTTCTTCTTCTTCTTCTTCTTCTTCTTCTTCTTCTTCTTCTTCTTCTTCTTCTTATCTTGCTTTATTCTAGAAAGTTTTAAAAGATGGCCCACCAGGCTATATAAAGCACATACTGTCAATATAATATCTGTGAAAATAGGAAAGAAAAACAGGGACAGGAAGGCAAAAACACAAAACAAAACAAACAGAAAAAGCCAAACCAGACCCCAGAATCAGGAATGCTCCTCGGTGGGTGTCATGTCACACATTTGGCTTTTGGCTTTTAAGAGCAGACCATTAGTTCTAGTCTACGAGTGCGTGGACCCCAAAGCTCCCAGGGTGCCCCCGTGAAGCAGTGACTATTCTGCTCACTGAGATCAAGTAGAACTCTCTTTCAAGGACCATCCCATTGTATGGTCAGAACAATACACTAGTGATAAGTCTCAATAAGGAAACAGTGCAATAATTCACTTTTACTTTATACCATGCAGTGTTCTCACCACATGAATGTATTATTTCAAATGCTCCTTAGAGCAAATATATAGGGAGAACTACCCACCTCCCCATTACACAGATGAGGAAACTAAGGCACAGAGAGACTGTGTGCTCTGCCCGAGGCCGCAGAGCTGGACCGAAGCAGGCACGGAATGCCGGCAGGCTGGCACGGGGCACGGGCGCCAACACACTGAGCTGCTCTGCCTCGGGGGGGGGGGGGCACCTGGAGAAGCCACTGTGGTGCCCCGCGAGCTCTTGTCAGAATCGCTGCATGTCAGAATCATTTACGAGGCTTTAAAAAAATACTGCGGTCTGGGCTTCACCCAGGGTCTAATCCATGAGCTGTGGGGTGAGGCCCATGTGTCCATGTGGTGGCCCTTGGGTTTTTTTTTTTATTTTTTTTTATTTTTGTTTTTTAAGTTTTTATTTTAATCACCCAGGGCTCATCATAGCAAGTATACTCCTTAATCCCCATCCCCTCTTTCCCCCGTCCCCCCACCCCCCTCCCCTCTGGTAACCATCAGTGCGTTCTCTATCATGCAGAGTCTGTTTCATGGCTTGTATCTCTCTCGCTCTCACTCTCTCTCTTTCTCTGTTTGCCCTTTGTTCCTGGAATTCCACATGTGAGTGAAATCGTGGGGTTTTTGTCTTTCTCTGACCGACTTATTTCGCTGAGCGTCATACTCTGTAGCTCCACACGTTGTTGCAAGTGGCGAGATGCCTTGCTTTCTTGTCTGGGTAATATTCCGTCATATATGTGCACCGCCCCTTCTTTATCCGTTCATCAGCCGATAGACGCTTGGGCTGCTTCCATATCTTGGATATTGTAGACAATGCTGCTGTAAACATCAGGGGGCATGGGACCCTTAGAATTAATGTTTTTGTCTTCTTTGGGTAAATACCTGCTAGTGCGATTGCCGGATCCTAGGGTAGTTTTAATTTTAACTTCTTGAGGAGCCTCCCTCCTGTTCTCCACAGTGGCTGCACCCATTTGCATTCCCACCAGCAGTGCAGTTACACTTTGTTTTTGTTTCTGTTTGGATGCAGAGACAGGATGGAGGACCACTGTGTTAACCAGTGACAAAGAGCAAGGCTGTTTCTTTGTCTCTGACTTTTCTCCAAAGGGAGATCTCTTGGAAGTACAAAGATTAGGGCAAAAACCACTAAGAGTGAACTGAAATCCAAGGGAGGTGAGTTAAGGAATCACATTTACGAGCTCCCCTGGGAGGGCTAGGGCATGCCCGTGCGCGGGTCAGATCCTGAGCAGAGGCTTCAAGTCTCTGATGTGGGGCTGGCATCACTGCTCTGCGGAGCTCCTGGCGATCCATCGTGCAGCCCCTGCTCTAGGCCCAGGGAAATCACATGTCACGTCCCTGAAGACTCCGCTGTGCCCACTCCTTGGTAATTTGGATTGGATGGAATAGAGCAGTGATACCAAATGATGGGAGCTGAGCAAACAGTCTCTCTGTATGCAAAAATACAGAAAACACGGGTTTGGGATACTTGAAGTTCAACACTCCAAGAGCGGGATCTAGAAGTTTTACTAAGAAGATAGCTTGTGGACACTTGAGGGCTAAATGGTAATCACATGGAGACAGTTGACTTCATTTCTAGACCAGTGGACCGCAGAAAGAAGGCAGGCATTAAATTCCAGCAAAGCAATTGGAAGTCTCTGATGTCATCCTCCTGGACAAGATGGAACAAGTGACCATGGCTGGTCCCTTCATGGTGGACTTAACAGAAGTGCCCCCTCCTGCTCCCCTCCCCCCAGTGTGCTGGTGGGCCTGTCAGCTTTGCACAAGGGCTCTGTAAGGGGGGCACATCAGGGCGCTCTGAGCCCAGGCCTGCCTCACACAGCATTTTCATACGTGTCTTAGTGGAGTAATGGGAGGCATGCCAGTCATGTTTTGGGATGACACAGAGCCAGAGGATAGAGCAGAGAAGATGGATGGGAGAATTAACTTTATATTCCCATAGTACTTTAGAGTTTACACGAGCATGACTTATAGGCTCCCCTAGAACCCTCGGCAAACAAGGTAATATTCATCCCTCCTTTCTTGGCCACAGACTTGAGATCAGAAAAGTAAATTACAGAATCGTTATTTCTGGGGATTTCTCGACAAGCCAGAATTAAATACCAAAATAAGAAGAAATCAAAGTGAAGTGCAAAGGATTACATCTGGATTCAGAGAATCAATTTCAGAAGATCGACGTTGCTTACTTGTTTCCTAGGGCTGCCTTGCCAAAGTACCACCAACTGGGTGCCTTACAACAGAAACCTATTGTCTCACAGTCCTGGAGAGGAGAAGTCTTGAATCAAGCTGTCAACAGGGCCATGCTCCCTCCATAACCAAGGGGGTGGCAGTTGAGGACAGTCATTCCATGCACCTGTCAGCTTCTGGTGGCTCCAGATGTTCCTTGGCTTGTGGTGGCATCTCTTTTTTCCAGGTGGCATCCCCCCTGTGTCTCTGCCCTGGGCTTCCCTCGGTGTAAGTTGGTCTCTGTGGCCAAACTTCCCCTTCATATAAGGACACCAGTCGCATTGGGGCAGGCCCACCTCATGACCTCATCTCAGTTTGATGACATCTGCACAGACCTTCTGTCCAAATAAGGTCACATTCAGAGGTACTAGAGGACAGGAATTCAACGTATCTTTTTGGGGAGACACCGTTCAACCATAATAGGGTTACATTGGATTGTGAATACTAAGAGCATCAATGATTCCTCCTAGCTGCTTGAGAAGTGATAATAGAGCGATGCTATCTTAGACATCAGTTTAACATGAGGGTTCCCGCCGAGTGGAGGGTCATGTCACAGCACCTGGCATTGCTCAGGCCAGAGTCAGGAGTCGAGAGGTCAGCTGTGGTCACTACGTGCTAAGGAGGAGATGGATTTTTAAAATGGTGGGGACCCACCGAGGGCCCAAAGCAGGGTAAGGTGCTAGAAAAGGTCCATGGGCAGCTCAGTGCCATATGAACTCTGCACATTTCTATGAAGAAGTTTCCGAAGTCTGACCAGTGCTAAGTTAACAAAATTAAGAGGAAGAAAACTAAAAGGAGAAGGGGATGGAGGCTTATGTTTGGAGAAATTTCTAGGTAAATGATCGTTGACTTGAAATTCTGTTCCAATCCTCATTTTTGCCAGGCAAGAGATTGTAGTTATACGTTTGTTATTTCATTTACCTTCAAGCCTAAGCATATGTGTATAAACATAGACACGTGTAATCTGTTATTTAGAATGTATGGCATCATGAATACATATATGTGTATGCAGATTCAGTTCACTGATAGCAAGCATTCTAATTATTTAAATTCTTGCTTTTCCTTTTCAAGTACTTAAAAGAGCAAAGTGGTGCTTAGACAAGATTATTGACATTTCAAAGCTAGGTGGAGTTTGGGGTTTGACTGTTATGGTGAATGAAATTCTTCCAAGCCACCGAATACCAGGTTCTGCCATGTCCCCCACTGGGCTGTCAGTACCCCCAGGGATCGGAGAGGAGACAGTGACACATGGGACATATTCGAAGGGGCCACATGCCTGACCCAGGAAGTGCTGTGGGAGCTGGGAACGGGTGAGGCCGCTGTCAGAGAGCGGTGGAGACTGACATGGGACCTGGACAAAAGAAGCTGGCCTCTTGGAGACCATGTGATAGGCTGTCCCTCCCCCACCCTCCCCCTTCTGGTCCTGCTCGGCGATCACAGTGACCGCTAGACCGTTACCGCTGCTCTTGTCATGCCAGGCGGAGGTAAAGAGCTGGGCAGGGACCCGCCACGTGGCCACATGAAAGCCGGGCCCACGCCCCAGCCTGTGAGATTAGGGAGTTTGCTCTGTGCTTGAGAACAATGTCATCTGTTGATCTCCCGGTAATCAGATGGAGACAGAAGCAGAAATCGCAGGCTCCTCTGAAAGCTCGGGTCTCTGCCTTCAGCATGGTCAGTGACGGGATTGCCACAGCCAGACAGGAAGTGAGCGTTCGGGGGACTCGGGCCGATGTCCCAGCGCCACCCTGGCCGGCTGACCCCCAAGCCCTCAGGCCTCTGGCGATTTAGAAGGCAGGCCCGGAGGCTCTGCTTCTCAGATGCGGCTTCTCAGAAGGATCTGGAGCGACCTATAACTGTTTCCATGGGCGACCTCTGTCCCCTTACTGCAGACACCAGAGCTGGGCCCTGCCCCCACAGTTGGCCCCAGGCCTCGACTTCCAGACCTTATCTCTGAAGGGATGCCAGCGGGAACGGGAGTGTCCTTTTCCTCTAACAGCAGCCGCAAGGGGTAGTGACATCAACTCCCCTTAGCCCATCCGTCTTGATGGAATTTCCCCAAACCCCAGCTAAGCCTGTTTGTGTTTGTCTCATTGCAGCTCTCGGGGAACCCCAGGGCCCCCGAGCTGACCACGGCTCAGAGAGGAAACCCCACGACCTGGGCCTAAGGCTCCCTGTTTCTCTGGGCTTCCCCACCCTGGGTCCCTCATGAGTCACGCATCAGCTATCTCCCCACTTCACCCGTGCTCCCCCAAATGAGAAACCCCTCAGGTACCACAGCTGTACTGGCTGTAGGAGTAGTAGCAGCAAGAGAAGCACAGTCACTCCTTCAGCAGATACTCACTGTTTGCCGGGCCGGGCGGTAGATCTACGCTGAGGCACCTAACATCTGACGTCCCACTGACTGAGTCCTCAAGGCAACCTGTGGAGTGCCTGTTACTACCTCCATTTTACAGATGAGAAGACTAAGTCTCCAAGAGTGACTTCACACAGTATCATATAATCAGGAAGGGCCATTCCCAGGACAAGAAGTCAGTCAGTGCTCTCTTTTTCCTACTCTGTGTTGCCCCCCCCCAAGTGTGGGACAAAGATGTGGGAAGGACTTGTGGAGGAGAGAAGGTCGGAGGAGGTCCCAGGGTCACCTCTTAGGCTCCACAGTGTGGGCTAAGAGTCTTACATTGAGATTTTAGGAGAGGCATGTGGGATGACCGAGGATCTAGGTAAACAGGGAGCTTCTCTGGAAGGTTTGCCCATCTGAACCTTGGAGCTATGTCTTGTGCGTGCTGAGCGGATGCAGCAGGTTTTCAAAGAACAAAATCAGTGAGTGAAGGATATAATCCCACTGTTTTCAACTGGAGTCTTCATGCTATTAATAGGGGATGGTGTTTCCCAGAGATGACCTACTTTGGAAAGCTTCTCAAGTGTCTAAGGCGAACGGGAATTGCACATAGTGGGGATGTTGGCTGTTTGAATTGGAGATGAGCAACTGACGTGCGCCCAAAATACTTCCAGCCTTTGGAAGGGCCTGGGTCAGGTTACATAAGGAGGCAGGTGTGGCAATTTTTCTCGAGAACTCTTGAAGAATAGCACAGTCACTCACATGCTACCGAGGATTCTGTGACCTCAGGAAAGCCCAGAGCTGGGCTAGATAGAACCTCTGGGAAGGACATCCTAGCTGTGCTGACTGACCCCGGATCCCTGGTACAAGTGAGCAGGTGACAACGCTCAGGCCAACTGCAGGTTGAGCTCCATCACCACGCTCGGCTGACCTCGGGAACTGAAACGAGTTTCCATGACTAACGGCCACTCAGGACTGAAAGGGGAAGCACGAGCAGTGGGTACACAGGGAGGACCTGTGCCAGAGCAGTTCCAGAGTTCCCGAGCTTCCCTATACACACACACTCCTCGAGTGTGCCCGGTGGGAGGGAGCCAGGAAAGGGGGGTCCCTGCTTCCGTAGCTACTGGAGACCCAGAGACGCCCACCCTTGGCCATGTTACAGAATGAGTTTTCCCCCCGCCCTCTTCCTTGCCTCTCTTCTTCACCCCTCTTCACACCACCCCTTCTGCTGCTCTCCATCCCCTCCTGCCCCTCATCGTGGACATCTCTTGCTCACCTTCTGGGATGATGCTCAGTGCTTCCTGTCCACCCTGTTTCTCCTTCTAGACTCATCTTACCAGGCCCAGCAGGCCCACACTCGGCAACTGCTTCCTCAGTCCAAGTGAATCCATCCCTCCTTGGGGAGATGTTCAGAAGAGGCATGCTCACACCCTTTCCCCAGGCACCAAACCTCCCATGTCACTGTAGAGACGGGCTCCGTCTTCCTCTCGGAAGTTCCTGTCCTCACAGGGCCGCCCTTTCCTTTCCTCTTGTGGGATACACACCGGAGACCGGATCGTCCTCTTGCTCAGGAGCCAGGCCCTCCTAGTAGAGGTGACTGAGCCACGTCTTGGCTTCCTCATCTCAAGGGCAACATGCATGTCCTTCAGTAGCAGGTCCTGTTTCCATCCCTTGGGTTTTCTGTGTCTCCCTTCTGTCTCCTCTCCAAGGTCTCTGGGACCTGCTGAACTATGCAGCTCAAGTGTGTCTACCAAGCAGGACTGATGGGTGCTGAAAGCTTCACTCATCCCCGCTCTGTGCGGTCCGCCTGATTCTGATCTCAGCCTGGGGCAATCTGCGAACACACTCCCCCGCCAAGCCCGCCCCGTGCAGGTCACCCCCCTCACCCCAGCCTACAGCCTCTCCCGCCGTGCTTGCCCAGTGGCCAGCCCTTCTGGCGCCATTACAGCCCCGCAGCCTGGCCTACACGTCTCCCGGTGGGTGTGGATCCTTGCCCAGCCTTTCCACTTCCACAGGGTCCGGCTCTCCAGATGCTCCTCGGACGCGGCATCGTGCAGACACCCGGATTTGACACTGACTCTGCTCTTAACTAGTCGGGCAAACCTGGTGGAGGCAGCAGATCTCTCTGAGCCCCACTTTCTTCATCTGTAAAATCAGGATAACAGTACCTGCATGTTCCAAGGATCAAATAAGGAAACGAATGGGAAGGTGCTTCGTAAATGATAAGGCCACCCTTCCCAAACCGTGTCCTGCAGAACTCTGCTCCCAAGGGAGGTATTGAGGAGCTATTCAGGGGGAAAAAAAGTTTCACATCAGGTTTGAGGCAGGCTGTCCCAAACACAGTGAACCTGGTTTCTTGACCCTTGTTAATGTCTCTCAGGTCACTGGTTTCCACATAACAAAGTCTATATTAATATTATTCCACCTACAAATAATAATGCCAATCTTTCCACAAGCTCTATTGCATCATCCCGAACCCTGGCTAGCAGCAGTCAGTGAGCGCCTGAAGAGTGTGGCAGGAGCTCCTTCAAGCCCCTGGGCATTGTGCCGTGTACTCCAGGGGAGCTGGGCTGGTGCTGAAGGCCCATGCGGTTGGACTCGCCCTCCCTCCCTCCATCCCCATGCTGGGACTCCACCCCAGGCAGCTTGGTGAAGCCATCGTCCTGTTCTCCATCTTCTGTGTTCCTGCCCCCTCCCATCTTTGCCCCCTCTCTCTCTGTGCCAAGATGACTTCTTCTCTCTCTACCATTCTTCCAGTCCCTGCCAAGGCCCGCCTTCTCCATGGAAGTTTTTCTAACTCTTGCAGTGTGTGTTCGAGACGGGAACACTGGCTCCCAAATCTACTGGAAGTCCTGAAAGGCAGAGAGTGTGATTTACACTTGCAGATTTTCTCCCCAAACCAGGATATGTTTGATTGCTGCCCTCTACCCCTCCCTCATGGACCATAAGCCCTACTTTGGGAACTTGAGACTCCCAAGCAGGTATGGGTCCTTGTGAGCTGGGGAGTCAGTGGTGGGTTTTTTTCCCATGTTCATTCATTCAGTAGATGCTTCCTATAGGGAACCCAAGGCTGAAGAAGACAAGGCCCCTGCCTTAAAGGAGCTCTTGGTCAGGACACACACATACAACTCATTGCAAGTCAGCACATTGAGTGTAATCATAGAAATAATGTAGGAGCGCAAAATAGGGTTCTTAGTGGGTACAGGTAGAGATGGAGGCAGGTTTCCCAGAAGATTCCCCCCACCCTGTACCCCCCCCCCACTCATTCCCCTACTTAAAGAGAGGATATCCTATGGAGCAGACCTGGCGAGGTTGGGGAGGTCTACCTCTAGAGAAGTAATACCACTGGAGACTCTGTGATTCGAGTGTGTTTCCTGGGTCACAGGGATGGAGGTCTTGATGGATCCAGAGGGTTAGACTAGGAGGGGAGGTGTGAGATGAGAACTCTGCATCTCCCCCTCCCAGACCACACACCCCACCCTCATGCAGCAGTCTGTGGGACTCCACTTCCCTGCTTTTCCATCATCCCCTCTCACCCCTCTTCCCTCTCATCTGGACTCATTCTTCCTCTCCAAGTCCTCTGCCACCTCCTGGTCCTGGGGCCATCCATCGTGACCTCATCGGAGCAGCCCCGGGTCTGCTCTCTGTGGCTAGCGGCCTGCTTTGGTGAGAGGCTGGTCAGTGTGATGCCCACGCCCCGTGGGGGGTCCTGGGGAGGAAGGTCAGCCTGGAGTCAGTGCTTTCTCTTTTCTCCTCACAGAAAACCAAAAGAGACGTCAATAACTTTGATCAAGACTTTACCCGGGAAGAGCCAGTCCTCACGCTGGTGGATGAAGCAATTGTGAAGCAGATCAACCAAGAGGAATTCAAAGGCTTCTCCTACTTTGGTGAAGACCTGATGCCCTGAGAAGATGCTCCAGGTGGAGTCTGGTGTTGCTGTGGGAAGGGGTGCTGAGAAGAGTCCTATTTCTGGGGGCTCAGAAGGCCTTGAACTGCTTCTCTTGTTCTCCGGAGCCTCAGTCCCTCATCTACCCTCTATTTATTGCGTCCCCTTACCCTAGGCCGGCTCCTCCCTCTTCTCCCCGGGGACCAGAAGGCACTGCTGGTCCATGTGTCACCAGTCAGGCAGAATCTCATGGGATCGGCGGGCAGCGTTCGGTCAGCAAACCCGTCCCCCCTCCTCGGGGGCTCCCGTCCGTGACGCAGCTTCAGTTCTTTTCCTTCAAAGAGCAACAAGAAGAGCAAAAGAAGACCCCGGCTCTGCTGTTGGACAGAGGGTCCCGATGACTGTCACCTCGAAGCTCCCCTTCCCCCGACCTGCCACCCTCTGCCCTTCTGTCCAGGAGAGACGGGTGCTTCTCTCGCCTGGGGGCGGGCACCCTCGGGGCCTGCTGTGACCGAGACAGCCGGCAAGATGCCCAGGCGGGCTCCCTGTGTTGGTCTGCTCTGGAATGGCTCATTGTGGCTTGCTTTGGTGGTAGCTTTGGGAAGTGCCAACGTTGCGAGGGCATGTATGTCATGGAAGGCAATCCCTCTTTGTAGAAAAAAGAAATTTGATTTTTAACTCAATTAACATTTGAAAAATACATTAGCAAATTGGCTTTCTGACTGGCCCAAAGATAAAAATTCCAATATTAGTGCAGGTAGCTATTAAAGGGCTAACACACAACAAGAATCCAACATCCAAGGTCGATGCTGTGCACGCTGCCATGGTACATGGGGGCTGGCTGAATTGAGAGAGAAGGAAAAAGTAGAGCTCCTCATTCTTTTGCCTGACCACAGAGGCCGCCAAGGCCATGGCCCAGACCCTGAGGTTCTAGTCAAGCTCACTCCCAAATTCTCTTTCCGGTTTCGTTCTAAGCTCCCAGCACACACTCTATTTATTTCCTGCCATGGCGTGTTTTCTTTTTTTGCGCACCGCTGTGAAATTGGTAGTACTACTGTGTCATGGTCTTTAGACGTTACACGTGTAAAGTGAAGCACGAAACCTCTGTTCTTGAAAGGAGCAGGGGAGGCTCAATGGGGGTTATGTGGAGGGCATCGAAAGACGGACGAGCAACTTGTTTGAAGCTGACACCCGTGTGCTGTGCCGGGACGACTCCCGCGGACACGATTTCATGGATGTGATGTTACCTCCTGTAGATAATTGCTGACAATGTTACGTTCTTCGATTTCCAAGGGTTCTCTGTGGCTTTGTGTATACGTTTCCCGGCGGTCATTTGATTATCTCTTTTACTGAACTGGTTTAGCAGGGAATGGAATCCATTCCAGCTATTGCATGTGGATTTCCCTGCTGCCCCTAAATATATATACTTGTGAGTGGCAAAGTGGCACTGATGAAGCTTTTTGCCTTTTGTACATTTGAGATTTTTGTATATAGTGTTTGCTGCAAGGCCTGTGGAATTAATTCATTGACTTTAGAGGTATCAACTGCTGCATGTTCAGGCATATTATAAAACTTTAGTCTATGAAAGAATAATTATAATAATGTCCAGGTGCAATACTCTGTAAGCATATTGGTTCAAGTTACCGAGAGATAAGGTGTTATTTCTTTCTTGAGGGCGGGGGTGGGGGGGAGTCCTTTGTATTGTTTATTTCATTTTGGTTTATTTCAGAAGATGTAAACATATATTAAGCTATAGTAAGTCTCACATATAGTTCTCCTGTGCTCTATTATGCCCTGATAGAGAAGGGGAAGGGAAAGGAACAGTGTCGACAGTGGTTTCAAAACTTGGACGGCGACTAGCTCGAGCCCCTAGAAGGTTGGTGTCCATATTTGCATCTGGCCGGTCATAGCCTTTGTTACTAACGATGACCTTCAGTTCTCTTTCGTTTTTACTTTTTTAAAAAACTCAGGTGTAATTATTATCTGTTCTTACAATAATTTCATATATTATATTATATCAGTTTGTGTGTTTGGCGTACCAGTGACGTGATGAAGAACAGTAGATTAACTTAATTTATCTTCGGTAACTTGACATACTGGGGAGAGACTATCTTCTGGAGTTGAGTACAAGCACAGAAACATCTTCATGGTGGCATCATCTCATTTTTTTAAGAAGACATACTGCCCATCCTACTCATGCACCACGACTGCTCTGTTTTTCCTCTGCTTCCTTCACCATGATGAACTTGGAACGACCAAGCAAGCTCCAACTGCAATGCCGAGTGCGTGCACCAAGGCCTCGGTGGTGTTCCCTTCTCAGCAGGGTTGGGGCCCTTCCCACGGGACAGCTGGCATTTTTGCTGGAAGGTCAAACAATACATTCCACCTGGCAGCTCCAGGCAGTCATTCGAGGGGTGCCATGCCCAGAGACACCCCCTTTCAGCACCAGAACTGGGCTGGCTGGGACACCTCCTGCTTGGGGCTGGAGCTGACCGAGTTCTCACACGGGCAGGTTCAAATCCCACACGTCTTCTACAGAAAAAAAGCTTGTGTGTTCCTTGAGCATCTTTGTTTCCTTTCATTTTTAACGAGGGTTAGGAAGCGGACACACGGTTACATTTCTTTCTAATCTATCCAGCTCTTGAGTGCAAAAAAAAAAAAATGGCCAAAAAATATATGAAGGACAGCTGTTCTCCTGTGTTCTCTCATTATGGACTTTGTGAAGTGGAAACATCATTTTTTTCCTCCAAAGGTGAAAAAAAATGCATTCTTGCTTTAAAAAAAAGGCTAAAATATTACCTCTTTTTAAATTATGTGCAAAATAATTCTGGCTAAATATAAAATGTATTCAATTTTAGGGATTTTTTTTGTATTGTGATGCTTTATTTGTACATTTTTTTTCCTTTCTGGACAATAATTTTAACCTCTTGCCATTCATTAGTGTTACTTCATTGTAAACATTATTGTGCCAAATGTACTGTATTCAAAAGGATGTGAATGTGTATTGTTTCAGAACCTAATAAATACAATGTCGTTAAATCTTATTTCTGGGCTCCAGTGAGCATTTTTATCTTCTCCATGAGGAGCAGGGTGGCGTCGGTGAAGCTTTGTGCGCTTCGTATATTCCAAATTCCGAAACTAGACGTGGTTTCAGGTTTGCCCTTGGCCTTGGAAAATGCATGAAGGATGCACGTCGCCATATTGGCTCACGTGGCCTTGCCTCTGAACATCTGGGACTGCCACCACAGGGATGGAAGGGGCCCGAGCAGATCAGATGTGGCTCTGGGCTGTCTGGGCGTGGAGTGAAACCATCCCGTCTGCCTGGGGGTGCTGGAAGATGGCAAGCAATGCAGGCAACACCCATGTTTTTGTCTTTCTAGAGAAGCAAATGCTGAATCTCCTTGAAGCCAAATGTCCATTCAAGCCTCATCAGGACTCAGGTTCCGACTGGCCCTTCAGACTTTGGAGTCCAGGAAACTCCTCATAGACTGGGAGCCCCTCGCAGGCTGGGCGGAGCACACGATTGACCCCTGGGGCTCTGAGCGCAAGTTTGAGCCCACCTCCATTGCCCAGCCCATCTTTGCGGCCATCCTGGCGGCTCCTGGACTCTCCAGTTCCTCTTTCGTTCTGGGTCTCAGTGCTCATGCAACAACTGCTGGTTCTGTAGGGCTCCTCCTCTTCTTTCTCCACAGATACTTCAAGAATACTTGAAACTCAAAAGTACACTCTCGAGTACACCATAAATTTCACTTCGCCAAAACTTCGTCTTCCTTAAGAGTTGTGGACATAATTGCAGTTGTATCATTTATCATCCTCAGGTGAAGATGGTCAACCCAGCCCCCTTTCAGCCCTCAAAACCGCTTCCTTGTAAGCTTGCCAGTGACTGCGGTAGGTCGTCATGAATGCGCTCTCAGTCTTCTCTCAGTAACGTCTCCTGCCTGCCTGGAAATGCCCCCTCAGACCTCCAGCACCCCCTCCCCACCAACAGAGAAGTTGTACACACCACACGGTTTCCTCCCTGATTCAGACAAGTGTTTAGGTATGTAACCAAGGAAACACAAGCATCTTGAAAGCTTGTCTGATTTAAATAAAAGAAGAAATAAAAGCAGCTGTTCTAGGAGGGTCAGAAGACCTCTCCAAGCGTCTCACTGAATGAGATCTGACCAGCTACACCTCCCTTGCCTAGTGGCCCGGAACAGAGCGCTCCAAAGACTGGAAGACAAGGGAACTCATCCTCCCAAGTCTATATACTCGCAAATGCCTTGGAAGCTCTAAGAAAGGTCAATTGCTGATCAATATCCCTGGTTTGGAACCTCTCTCCCCACCCCTGGGCCAAGTTCCAGGAGAGAAAGCCAGGCACTGGTCGATCTGTTCCGGGAAGCCGTGAACACTGGTTTGTGGCGAGGCTTAGATGGTTCCAGAGCTGCTTTGGGGAAGCCTGTTTCGGTGGCTATGCCCTTGAACTGAGAACCTGACAGTCTAACAGATTCCTCATGGAATCAATGAGCACACGGCCCCTTCTCCATCTCCTTATACCTGAACAGAGTCTGGGGCTGTGTTAGCCACAGCCTAAAGATCTTCAGGTGATAAGATGACTGAGCCACATGACATGTGTTGTCATAACACTTGCAGTGGCAGAGATGGGTTGGTAAGAAGGCCTGGGCGTGATAGTACGATATCTCTTTCTTACCCGACAGTACTTTAGGCTCAGCGATAGTACTGCACTTAGGGTATGTTGGTTGGGGGCAATACCTAAAGGACACAACGGCTGTGCCAATCAGGAGTATCTCCTCCAGGGATGGACAGCTGATGGAAAAGTACTTTTTCCAGAAGCTTGCTGCAAGTACTTCTGCTCCCTCTTATCTCCCATTAACACCTGGAGGTTGGGTCATTAGCCTGAAGGATCCCAGGAAAATATTTTCTCAAGGAAAATGGTGACTTGTTAGCTAGCATAAAGAATGTTTGAAAGGTGATGTTGGTGATATTTGAGATAATAGATCGTCAACGATATTTAAAGACAGATCTCCACATTTCAAAACAAAAAACAGCGAAAGAACTAGCCTTCCACTTCCCTAGGAATCGGGACAGTGCAAATTTAAATCCGTGCAATTTCACTTCACACCGGCCAGGATGACTACATAAAAAGGCAGACAGTATCAAGTTTCCTTAAGGATATGGACCATCGGGAACTTTTGGTGTTTCTGCTTTGAGTATAAAATGGTACGACTACTTCGAAAAAATTTTCATTACTAAAAGTCTGCTGAAGCCAAACATGAATACCCTGGGCTCAACGCAACAGTCCATCAACCACAGCGTAAGAAATGCAGACTGGGCTGTTGCAGGATAGGGCGCTGGAGAGCCTGGAATGATTGACAGCTATAAGCAGCAACAGAGACGAACCTCACAGCATAAGGTGGAGTTTAAGAAGCCAGGAGCAAAGGAAAGTGGACTGTAGGATTTGTGTGGAGACGCAACAGATCACCCGTGCTGCCAGAAATCAGGCTGGCAGTTGCCCTTGTGGGGAGGGGACGTCGTGCCTAGGAGGGGCCACAAAAATGTGCTTCTGGAGTGCTGGGTAAGTTTTGTCCTCTGAGCTGGGAGTTGCCGAGCAAGCTGTGTTCGGCGTGTGATGGTTCCCTGAGCTGTATCCTTATGATTGGTGGGCTTCTCTCTGTGTGTATTATACGTCAATAAAGAATTGCCACACACACGGCACACACACAAAACCCCTAGGACGACTTCGGTCTTTCGCCATTGGGCATGGTGCAGGCGGGCCCTGTAAGCCGCCAGGGGTTCTCTGCGGTCCTGGTGGAGCCTCGGTTACCTGACTCGCACAGCAGCCTTGCCTGCGGCTGGCCCAGGGTCGCTTTTGACCTGCATGGACCTTTTCCTTAAGGCGCTATTGGAAACACCCAGACAGCTGGAACTTCGTGGAACTTGCCGGAAGGCCACAAGATCCTTCTGGGCCTGCTCGGTAATAAACTGTCCGTGTGTCTCCAAACGAGGTCTGCCAGGTCCTTAGGCAGCAGCTAAGCCTCCCGCTCTGGCAGCCACTGAGCTCACCAAAAAGAACCCAGGGAAATGCGTTACAAAAATTGGTTCAGGGCGTCTGTGCCCGGAGGTCTGGCTTCCGTGTTTTCCCTTCAGGCAGGCAGCTGTGCCATTCTAAAGCTATTTCCACATTCATCAGATGGTGATAACAAGACCTACTACCTCGAAGTCCTCCTGTGGAAGGTCGGCCAGATAAAAGGTTCCAAAGTGCCACATCTAGAACTATGGCTCTGTTTCTCTTGCCCAGGGCTCTCTGTCCTGATCAGAGCCCTGCCAGCAACACGGACAGCGTGGCCTGGTCTGCTGATGACTGCTTTGCCCTCCTGTCCTCGCTCTGCTTTGTTTCCCCTCATCCCCCAGATGGCCTGCCCCTCAGCTCTCCGGGGGCACCTACACACCCCATCCCACCTGTGAAGAACCTTCTTTGGGGCAGGCAGGGAACACAAGTAAAGGCAAGGTCTTGGCCCTTTAGGAAAGTTACAAGCAACAGAAGGCAGACAAGAGAAACAGAGATCAGCCCTGTAGATGATGGCAGGGAAGTCCAGAGAAGGGGGCTAGGTTTGTGCTATCCTGGCAAGCTTCTTGGAGGAGACTGTGGTGAGAGGGCACTGAAGGAGGGTGAGGCTGTGGGGGTGCAGAAGGCAGAGAAGGGCCCTCCAGGCAGCCACTCAGCTGGTTCAGGAAGTTGGGCAGTGAGCAACCTTGCCGTGAGCACCTTCACCCCATAACTTAAAGTGATTTTGCTGTAAAAGAGAAACATCACAAGAAATAGAAGAGAGATTTTCATTAAAAGGGACATGATAAAACAGGAAAAATGAATAGCAACATTAAAAAGGCTTTATTGTGAAATTCAAAATATTTGAACACTTCCAGATGTGTAGATTATTGGCAGCACTGCTGAAATAAGTGATCTTATTTCATGGGTTGTACAAAAGCACTTGTCTTCTGCCTTTCCATCATACGGTCATACTGCGTGCGTGTGTGTGCTTGATTTGTCCCCTCATTTGGCATCTCGCTTTTTCTTTCTTTGCCGCAATGTCTCCCTCTCTCTCCGCTAAGAGAGGCATGTGCTTCCAAGCCCGAGGACACGTCTCTGTAACTTAGCGTGTGTCGCGCTATGAAGGCTTTCCACGCCGCTATTTGTTCCTGGCGTATGGTCACATGCCCATTGTCAGAAGCTCCGACAATCTATGGGAAAACAGGGGCTCAACACTCCGAGCTGCTATGTAGGCCATCACGAGGGCACAGGTGTATAGAATATAGAAATGGGCACATGGCATCAACGGAGAAACGAAACCAAATCGTCAAGTTGTTATTTTTATTTCTACTTTTTTTTTTTTAAAGATTTTATTTATTTATTTATTTTTTTGACAGAGAGAAACACAGCCAGAGGGGGAACACAAGCGGGGGGAGTGTGAGAGGGAGAAGCAGGCTTCCCACCGAGCAGGGAGCCCGATGTGGGACTCGATCCCGGGTCTCCGGGATCATGGCCTGAGCCGAAGGCAGTTGCTCAACCAACTGAGCCACCCAGGTGCCCGCTACTTTTTTTTTTTTTTTTTTTTTTTTTTTTTAATGTTTTACAGCCAAGTGGTCTCGTGGCCAGCCGGTCTTGCGACAAAAGTGTTTGCAGCAAAGATGTCTGTGGCAAAGATGCTTACGGCCAACAGTGCCAGACGCGCTCTCCCCCTGGAGTCGCATGGAAGGGCTGGAGAGCAGGGGAGGGAACCCGGCTTCCGGGGCAGTGCTGCACCTTCATCTCTCAGCATGAGATTTCCAAGGCCACAGGAGCCCTTCACAGTGGCTTGACGGTTTCTGCAGGTGGGACAGTCTCTCAAGAGCCCAGCCCTGCCCTCAGCAGAGGCTTGTCTTCGTGAATGACGGGAGAGAGCAGGTTTCCTGGCCACTCTGATTCTGATCAGATCCGGCAGTTGCTGCCCAATGACAGAGATCAGGTGGGCCTCAGTTCTCGAACCCAGAGGCCGAGTAAACTGTTACAAGCCTTACTGCTTCTCAGACCTTCTGCACATGGCAGCAGGCCGCCACCCTTTGGGTCATTAATTACTGAAGTTTCACCTGCAGTTATCCTTCTTTGTTCCAGACAGAGCGTTAGGCGTTACTTAACATAACTAATCCATTTAAACCTTCCGAAAATCACGTGGTTTGGATAGTTGATAGTTTCTATGGCAGTTAATACTCCTTTCCCCCCACCTTTAATAGTTAAGGAGCCTGAAGGTCAGAAAGTATATGACTCCGCCGTGAAACTGTTGTATTCTAAGCCTGTTCTACAGATGGTTCCCAAATCGTGAGGCCCAGGGACAGTCCAGCTGTGCTCAGACGGGACAGAAAATATTTATACATAGAACCGATCATGCAGAACTATTCATTCTCCCATTTATGCCACCAGTGTTCCTAGGAGTTCCTACCACATGCCAGCCATCATGGAGACATCAGTAAACAAAACAGATGAAAATCCCTGGCCTTCCAGAATTTATGTGGGGGCGGGGTCTTGACAGACAGTAAACAATAAATATGGTCATTAAGTGAATTATATAATGTGTAAGAAGATCAAGGCCACCCCTAACATTTGAAGCAAGAGCACAAATGGAGGTTCAGATTGTAGGACTAAATTATTTTCAAGTTATAAGTCAAGATACCGTTAAAGATGTGCTAGCCCAGTCCCCTAGCATAAGCCCCCATGACTCAGGGCTTATCACCTCCAGGGATTCTAGCTACTCTAAGGGGATCCGCTCCTGAGGGCCTCTCCACGTGGGTTCCGTTCACTAAGAGGTGACAGTAGTGACACAAAGGATGGCAGATGAAATCAGAGCAGGGGCTGCCCTGGACAACATCCCCCCCTCTTCCCTTGCTGTCCTACAGCTTACAGCGCATCCTTGGGGCTCGGGCCACGGTGGGGATGGAATCAGAAGACTGGTCCCAGCCAACGCCTCCTTAAAAATCACAGTCTGTGCTGATGTGCTTGCTGAAATGGCCCTGCCTTCCCCGCCCCCATCCCAGATAAGGCCTGGGGGTGTTCAGTCTGTATTCTGTGTGGACGCTGGGGTGGGGGTGGGGGGGCGCCTGGGTAAACCTTGGCAGGGGAGGAGTCTAACCCGGGAGGATAAATGCAGCCAAAGGCCAGCTGGGTGGGACCAAGGAGGAAGGTCTGTCCTCCCAAATCGTACCACCAGCCTCTGAGACAACGAAGAGATCAGGAGCAGAGAGAGGGGAGCTGGCACACCAGGGTGTGTCTGCAGGTGTGGAAAGGAGGTGCCGCGGGCGGGGCGAGGGGGGCGGTGAGGGGGATCCAGGCAGGGTCAGCAGCAGCAGCTGGGCGCATTTTGGCTGCAGGGGAGCAAATTGGTTTGCCCAAGCACCCGTCTCACTGCTGTGCTCAGTTGGAGGGAAGGAGGCTGGCTTGCAGTGTGCCTGCCATGGGTCGGGCAGGCCCTGTGCCCCCAAGATGTTGGTTAGGTACCCAGCTTGAGAAATGAGGGTTCTGAGGCTCAATGAGGTCAGGAATTTGTCCAAGACGCGCAACCAGCCCCCTGCCGATGCAGGATTCAAGCCTACCAATTGAATCTGCCTCCAGTTGACGCCCAAGACCCAGCTCTCCCCCTGGGGCTCCCGGTCCCTGCCCCCCCACAAGTCCTGCACGCTTTTTGCTTTTTTTTTATCCCCCAGAGAAATGTCACCTCCATGGGAAGAGGTATAATCATTTGGGATTCGACTCGTGTTGTTCTCTCAGAAAGTTTTGAATGTGAACGCTGAGGCCGGGCCAGGAAACAGGGCAAAGGCCTCTGGGAATTCTTTCTCTTCTGCCCCACCCCTCTCCCCACGCCCTGAGAGCCTGCATCCTCCACCCTCAGACGCCCCTCCCAGCACCAGAAAAAGAACCCCGCCCTATGGACCATTCTAAGCAGGAAGCCAGTTTTCAGTTTGCTGGAAAACAGGAAATGCCTCCAAGGGTCTGAAGTCTCTTAAGTCAGTGCGCGCCCTTCGCGCGGGGTCTGCGTCCAGCTGCTGAACACGACCCCAGACGCACGGCCACCCCCTCCGCCAGTCTGGGGCGAGTCAGCCTGGGTGCCACTCACGAGCCCCTCTGCTCCCGGCACCAGAGCTAACTCCTTCAGCCCCAGCTCGGGACACGGGTTGCTCTGGACGAGGCAAGAGCCCTCAGGAGGCCCCGGACCCTACTGGAAGCAAGAGAGCCTGATTAGGGGCGCCTGGGTGGCTCAGTTGGTTAAGCGACTGCCTTCAGCTCAGGTCATGATCCCGGAGACCGGGGATCGAGCCCCACATCGGGCTCCCTGCTCAGCGGGAAGCCTCCTTCTCCCTCTCTCACTCCCCCTGCTTGTGTTCCCTCTCTGGCTGTGTTTCTCTCTGTCAAATAAATAAAATCTTTAAAAAAAAAAAAAAAAAGAGAGCCTGATTAGCCGATTAGCCTCTCAACAGAGACGGAGCCCTCACCCCAGCCAAAGGCTGATCTCTCACCCACCCCCACCTGACCGACTTCCAAACCCCATCAGACGTTGGTTGGCCCCCCAAAAAGCCTAACTCTCTAGTCCTTTCCTATGGTTCACTTCCTCATTCTGGATACACACTCACCCTCTAAACTTGAACCAACCTTCAGTACTAACCACGGCTTCGCTTCCTCACCCTGGCCACAGACCAAACTCAAATGCTCGCCAGCCTCCTACCCATTCAGACATTTACTGAGCTTCTGCAGAGCGCTGAGTGCCCTGAGCCCAGCACAGCCTGGAGGTGGGGGGGGGGCGGTGAGGTAAGCCTCACACGCAAAGCTCTAGTCAGACTGGGCTTGGGGAGCAGGAGCCTCGTCTGAATCTCCAGCGCTAGCACTGTCTCCATCTTGCAGGGTGACCTTGGGTTGGTCACATCACCTCCTGGGCCGGGGTCTCCATGGGTTCCTCTGCAGTGGGCCGGCATGCGCAGATGGTCTCTAAGGTCCCCTTCTCTGGGGCCGTGCCAATAGAGAAAGCCTGAAGCACTCTAGGACATGAGGCAACGCTGTCGTTGGCATCGGGAGGGTGTAAGAGATCAGGCACTTCTGGTTCTCTGTGGTAGATGAGGGTTCAGGGAATTCCTCCTCCATCTGAATGTTGGTTGTGTGGTTCTACCGTAGATGGTGAGTCCTGGACTAGGTAGCACTAATAGTTCTTCCGGCCCCAGCTTTTCCATCTGCGGAAAGAGCTGTGACATCAGCACTTCAGGATTCTGGCTCTGTGTTGACCCAAATGGTAAAGGAAACAGGGGCATTTGGGATGAAGACCACCCAGGGCCCTGCACAGGAGCTTCAAGCTCATAGCTTGAGTCCCCAGAGGACACAGGGATGATGGTGGGGAGAGTGTAGACTGGCTGTGGGGGGAACAAACCACCCTTTAGAAACCTGCCCCCATTCTCCCGTCATTAACTGAATTACTAAGCTTGTCCCTCATTAACCGCCCAGTGCCCAGAAGTCTGCCCTTAGAGAGCAGCAAGCTCACATACAGGCATGATTCTGTACCTCACGTGCACATTACCGACCCCAGCGCCCACGCACAGGCCAGCCTCCCTGGCCAGCCCTCCTCCCCATCTCAGCTGGGAGCGGGACACTGAAAGGAGAGCAGCTACTGACTGGGAAAATCCATGAGGGCAGGTGAGGATAGATGGGCCTAGAGGAGGTGAGGTCTAAGGACTCCTAGGGTCTCCATGGTGTGTGATCTCTGAGCAATCTGTCCCTGGGGCCTCCAACACCTCAGAACTTAGCTTCAAACCACAGACATTACCACACAGTAACTTACAGAAAGGAACGCAGGCACGGCTTAGCTGGAAACCTCTCCTCAGGGTGTCCCACCAGCTTCAGTCAAAGTGGCAGCGGGGCTGCAGTCTCATCCGATGACCGAGCTAGGGGAGGGTCGGCTTCTAACTCACCACTGTGAGTTGCAGTCAAGCCTCCGTTCATCATGCAGGATATCGGCCAGAGGCCTCCTCCAGTTCCTAGCTGGACGGGCCTCCCCACAGGTCAGCTTGCACTGTGGCAGCTCACTCCCCCCAGGGCGAGAGAGCAAGAGAGGACACCTAAGGTAAGCCATAGTGTGTGACACCATCTTCATAGTGACATCCTGTCGCTTTTGCTCTGTGTTCCTTAGAAGCAAACTGCCAGGGCCAGCCCACACCCAAGTGGAGGCGCTTCCACGAGGGCATGGAGATCGGGGGGGGGGGGGTCCTTAGGAGACATGTCGCATACTGCCTACCAAGGAATCCACGAGGCTCTCTCTTTTCCAACTTATCTCTGTGGTACTGGAGTTTCTGCATAGACTTTGCCCCAAAAGAGACTTTGTGCCACAGCGTATGTGAGAATCTGGCTGTCCTCCATAAAGCTGCACGTGAAAGAGATTTGTAGAAATGGAAAACAATGCCACTATATTGATAGAAGTAACCCACATTAATAAGGCTCATTGGGGTCCTCCTGATTTTCAAGGGTATAAAAGGATCTTGAGATCAAGAAGCTTGAGAATGACGGGTCTTGAAGGGTAGAGCTAGGAGACCATCCAAGGAGGGTTGCTCTGGACGGGGGGTGGAGGACATGCCAGTGAGAAACCTCTCGGCCCCCAAACGCCTCAGAAGCCCGGGTGCTTGGGAGAAGGCAGCCAAACGTAGCAAATGAAACCAAGAGCCTACACTCTCACTTTCTCCACAGCTTTGCACACAAAGTGTCTCTGAGTGTGTGTCGTTTTGCATCTGGGTGCATGAATAGGTCTGCCATGCCCATGTAGCAGTTGGCGTGGGCATGTGTGTGCACGAGATTCCCCAGGCAGGTCTGGGCGCGCACACAAGAGAGTTGTCACGCGTATGCGCATCTGTGTGTACTCCTGCCTGATTAAGGAGCCCCTGGGAGGGGACAGGGCCCGGCCAGTGGGTCCAGGAGCACCCTGCTCCACGCCCGGGTGGCCCCCGCCTCCAAGCCGTGCCTCCCTGCAGTGCCCCCTGCCCTCAGCCTCTGCACTCAGCATGACTCTCAAATATTTTCATCTTCTATGGGAACTTCCTGTTCAGCTTCCTGTTGTTCTTGGACTTTTCTTTTTCAGTTTGTGTGTGTGTGTGTGTGTGTGTGTGTGTTTAAGGTTGTGATTCTTTTAATCTGCCTTTCTATTTTGCCCAGAACGGCAAATGTGGTCCCCAGGCACCTCTGAGAGGAAGAAGAAATCCTGCAAGAGCAGGCCAGGTCCTTGGCTGGAGTTGAAGGCTCTCGGGCATTGAACAGGGGCAGTCGCTCCTCCTTCCATCCAGATTAACTGAGGCTTTCAAAGTCCCAGGGCCCAGTAGAAACTGTTCCATGCAAGGGGCAGCGGGAGGGGAAAGAGACCTGAGGGGAGCAGAATTGGCCACCCCAAAATTTGCCTCTCTGGCCTAAGGATCACTTTGAGCTGCCCATTCAGAGAAACCGCAGACAAAGGAGAGACAATGCGGTAGAATCTCCTTACCCTCTCGTAGGGAAATGTACACTGGCGAAGGTGTCACAGTGTGTCCCTCTCGCTGCTAAGAAGGGACCTTCCCCCAGAGATAACTTTTTCACTGGGAGATGTATCTGCAAACCCAAGCAAGCTTTCTTTCCTTTGATTCCCCCCTCCGCCCTTTCCCAGAGCTGCCCTCTCCCCATCCAGAAGCCCCAGGTCCCTGCCCCTTCCTTCCTCAGGAGGATATATGAGCCTCAACTGGCTGGTCACCTTTTGAGTTCTATCTCTGGGGCTCCTGACCCTTCACACCTATGTAATTAAAACTGGTCTTTTCCTCCTGCTCGTCTCATGTTACTTAAATTCACAGACCAGCCACGGATCTAGAAGAGTAGAAGGGACCATTTTTCCTTCCCTGCAGGCCTCAAGGCAGATTTCTGGGGGCATGGGGTAGGGGGTGGCTGGGGGGAGGGGAAGATGGGCAGGGAAGGCCTGATGAGGGCAGCACCCGAGGTTTCCGGGCTCAGTGACTCTATCAATCCTGCCTTCCACTCACCTCTCCCGCTGGTGCTGAAGAGGTGGAAAGGGAGGACAGCTATCAAAAAATGTGGGCTGTGGTCAGAGCCCAGCCTCAGCTTGGCCCAGCCAAGCCCCGGCCTCATCCCCTGGCCAGCCCCTTCCCCCCAAAGGATGGTCCTCTGCACAGACTAGTACCTGAGCCCTTGGCTATCCCTCTCTTTGTGCCTTTCATTTTCCAGCCACCCTCTACCACACCAGATCCTTCTTCCACATTGTCATCAAAAATCCACTGGGAGGACTTCCCAGGCACTCGTAGGCCAAGGGCAGAGCTTTGTCCATGATGCCTCCTCACCAGAGCTGCCCACCCCCAGGTCTCCCACCTCTTGCCCCTGTAGCTGGTCTAGTGGTTAAGCCATCCTTGAGCTGCCCATCATTCCAGCCTCAGGCAGAGCCTGGCAACAAGTGACCAAAGCTAGATGAGCCCACTTCTCTTGCCTGCCTGGAAAGGGCAACCGGTCTCCTCTGGCTGTTGGTGACCCAAGAGGGCCCCACACACATGAGAACTAGAATCGTCATTTCTGAATATTGTTCAAGTGGAAACGAGGACTCTTGGACTCCGCCCCTCAACTTATGAAGTCATAGCTGAGGGCAGAGTGTTTCGAAGGTGATCTGGTACACAACCAGGACTGTGAAACCAGGGTGTCCTGCCTGGGTTTCTTGCTGTGGTGCCATGACTGGTGCCCTAAAAGTACAGGAGGAACTGGAAGGGAAATAGGAGATGCCACACAAGGAATGCAGGTTCTGAGGTCTCAGGCATCTGCTGCTTGCTAGGGGACACAGAGCAAGCAGCTTGCATTGGCAACGCAGAGAACCTCACCCCTACCTCACCCGGTTGTTGGGTAGGAAAAAGATGCTGGCCATGCCCAGGGTGGCTCCCTGCAGAGTTCAGGATGGTACCCTAGAGCGGTGTGGAAGGAGAGACCTCTCAGTCCATCTCCAGGACCTGGAGGGCGGGGACTAACAACTAACACCCACCGTTGCTTAGGGCCTTTGCACCCCAGCCTTGGCCTGAGGGGACTCCTTGAAACTAGTGTTCATGGGGCCCACCAGGAGGGTTCCTCTGAGCCCAGCCCAAGGAAGCAGAACTCCTGAAACCTGCTCTTTATGAGCAGAAATAAAGGGACAAAAACATGGCTTCCTGGTTAAACCATTTCCTATAGACATCACCTCTGCCCAGACACCTGTGCCCCCTGAGGCTGCTGCCCTCTGAAGCCAGTACAGTCTGAGCAGTTCGAGCTGAGCCTGTGACCCACACTCTCCTCCACAGAGTTGTCCTCCCCTCACAGCTGCCTCCCTCTGGAAACTTCCCTCCGGACCTACTGAGAGAACCTCCCTCAAAACCAATTCAACTTTCACCGTTTGTCTTCATTTGAACTGATAAGGCCCTCATCACCCCAGAGACCCAAACTGCCAACCAAGGATTCAAGATGGTAGTTTAAAATGTCTTCTCTTCTCCCAGCTCTCCCC
>PITA01002873.1:136078-150777 GCA_004023965.1 Spilogale gracilis
ACACACACACACACACACACACACACACACACTTCCAGAAACTCAGAAAGTCTGCCTGTCCCTCCTGGGTGGAGGCTGCTTTCCACCAATCCAGAGTTTGGGTAGTTGTTTTCCTTGCCCTCCACTAACACCCCCCAAGCCTCTTTATATCTCCCTTCCAAATACCAGCTCCTATGACACTGACCTCATCTCACCATATGGTCTGTACCCACTACCCCTCTTCTGACCTCCCCGCTCTTCCCTCTTGCATTGAAGCTTCCAATTGTTGGCTCATTGATTCCCGTGCATGACCTCATTATTTCCCATGCATGACCTCATTGGCTTTTTTTTTTTAAGATTTTATTTGTTTGTTTGACAGAGAGAGAGATCACAAATAGGCAGAGAGACAGGCAGAGAAAGAGGGGGAAGCAGGCTCCCCACAGAGAGCCCGAGGTGGGACTCAATCCCAGGACCCTGAGATCATGACCTGAGCTGAAGGCAGAGGCTTTAACCCTCTGAGCCACCCAAGCATCCCTACATGACCTCATTATAAGAGACTGTGACATCCATGGAGCCCCAGCATCTAATGCTCTGATCTCCAAGTTTCTTGCCTTCCCTGCCCCCAACTCCAACTTTCTTCTACCCCAAATCAGCCACTCCCATTGCAATGGTCACCCCATTCCTATTCAGCCCCAGTAACTGCAGCATCTCTAAAATTCAACTGCAAGCCTCAGACTCTCACCACAACCTCCTAGCCTTCTAGCCAACAGTGCACCAAGGTTTTGTATGCCCTCAAGGAAACTGCAACTTCATTGAGACTTACAATCCATTGAGCCCACCACCTCTTCACCATCCATCAGCTTTCTTTTGTCTTCATAGTTCTCTTGACCTGGCTGAGAGTCCATCATCCTTATGATGACTCTTCTTTATCATAATGATGATAAGAAGAACAGCAGTGGATTGGATAAATCTGGGCCCAGGAGTGATCAGAGCAGGAAGACCCATGAGGACATGTATGACGGCTTAGCTTCCTTGGGACTTAGAGTTACTTGGCTGGGAAAATCCCAAAGTTCATTAAATCCAGCAATTCCCTGTGCCTACCCCTGAGCAGCTAAATATTGGTTGAGAAAAATCATAAACTCTAGCTTGAAGGTTCCCCCATTTAACTGTTCCTGGCAATCCTTGGATGGCTCCCGAATAAGTTGGCTCTCCTAAAAGATGATTAGCTAATACCTTCCTCTCTTGCTGAACTTCTGATAATTTCTTCCCATCCCATGCTTTAAGCTGGTGACTTCGCCTTATGCTCCATGGGGGAAAAAAGCCACCAGTCAAAGAAGTCCTCATCCTTCCACCTCCAAATCCACTTTGGTGAGGACCACAAGGACAGTTTGAATAGAGAACATTACAGCCAACACTTTTGATTTGCTCTTGGTTTTAACAGGAAGTCTGTAGCTTCAACACTGAGTATAATGATTGCTAGAGGTTTGGGGGGGAGTCGTTTTTGGGTTTTTTTTGTTTATTTCGCTTGTTTTCATACAGTTTTGTAATCTAAACTCTTGCTATAGATTTTTGAAAGCCATCCCTTCTCATGTTATTTTCTAATGTCAGTTTGCTGTGAGATCTGGTTTGTTGTTTTATCATGATTTAGTGTTGAATTTTATTAAATATATTTCCTATATTGACTGATATAATTATATGGAGCATAGTGATCCATAGACAAATGAGTGAGAAACAAAACACTGTAAATCACTGAGGTTTAAGGTATCATTTGTTACGTGGCATTATCACGGCAAAACCTGACTAAAATACCTCATAAAATAAGCTGGATAGCTTTTCTTCTCTTTCTATTATCTGAAACAATTTGTATTTTTTTCTATTGTCTGAAATGAAGCCTCTATATAAAACCATCTGCGCCTGCTATCTCTTGAATACTGATTCACCTTCTTTTAGTCCATTGATTGATTTACTTATTTTTAAAATTCTCATCATGAATCAATTATTACCCTTATGTTATTCCAGAAATGAATTCATTTCACTCAAGTTTTCTGTTTTTTCCTAATATATGCATTTATTACTACAAATTACCCTGTAATAACACTTTCACTGCATCTCACAAATGTTGCTACTTTCATTTTCATTTCACTTAGCTCAAAATATTTTTAAATTTCTTGAGTTTGTTTTTTTTTACTCATGTTATTTAGAAGAATAATGTTTAATCTGTATTTTTGGTGGTAATCTTTTTGTTATCAACTAGTTAGTTCCCCTGTAGTCTGAGAGCATACATGGTATGGTTCCTACTCTTTCAAATTTGTTAAATTGTGCTTTATGGTGCAGAACATGGTCTGTCCTGGTGAATGTTTCATGTGAGCTTGAGAAGAATGTGTTTTCTGCCATTGGATGAAGTAGTCTATAGATTTCCATTATATCCAGTTGATTGATGATGTTGTTGAGTTCAACTATGCCCTTGCTGGTTTTTCTGCCTGCTGCCTCAGTTCATTTCTGACAGAGGGGTGAAAGAATTTCCAACAATGTTAGTGGATTCCTCCATTTCTCTTTACATTTCTATTAATTTTTGCCTGTCATAGTTTGATGTTTTGTTTTAGTTGCAACTTAAGGAGTACTATGTCTTTTTGGAGGAAGACATTACCTCTCTATCATTATGTAATGCACTTCTTTATCCCTGATAACTTTCCTTGCTTTGAAGTTTGCTCTGTCTGACCTTAATATAGCTATTCTTGCTTTTTTTTGATTAGTGTTAGCATGGTATGTTTTTCTCCATTCACTAATTTTTAACTTATATATGCCTTGGAATTTAAATGCATTTCTTGTAAACAGCATATGTTTCGGTTTTGTTTTTTGATCCACTCTGACAATCTCTGTCTTTCAATTGGTGCATTTAGATCATTGATGTTCAAAGTAGTTATTGATATAGTTGAACTGATAGCTATCATATTTGTTACCATTTTTCTCTTTGTTGCTTTTGTTCCTTGTGTCCAGTTTTGTCTTCCACTCACTTTCTGCCCTTTATCTTTTTTTTTAAAGATTTTATTTAGTTATTTGACAGAGAGAGAGAAAGATCACAAGTAGGCAGAGAGGCAGGCAGAGAGAGGGGAGGAAGCAGGCTCCCTGTGAAGCAGAGAGCCCAATATGGGCCTCGATCCCAGGACCCTGAGATCATGACCTGAGCCTAAGGCAGAGGCTTTAACCCACTGAGCCACCAGGCACCCACTTTCCGCCCTTTATAGTTCAGCTGAGCATTTTATATCATTCCATTTTCTCTCCTTTCTTTGCATATTTTTTGCCTTTTGTAGCAACTGCCCTAGTGTTTGCAATATACATTTATAATGAATCCAATTCCACTTCTAAATACCACTATATTACTCACAAGTAGTATGAGAAACAAATTATAATAGATTATCCCTCTTTCCTCCTTCCTGTTCTTTGTATTGTTGCTATTATTCATTTCAACTCATGCATAAGCATGTATGAGACTTCCTTCTTCAATATATGCAGAAAAATATTTATAAAAAATACATATCCAATTACAACAAAAACATTTAACCAGTGAGGCAAGAAAGAGGCACATATGATCCTGCAAAGACACAGATCTTTTTTTTTTCTTTTTTTTTTTTTTTTAACAAAAAGAAATGTAGCGGCTCAGGTAACTGGGAGGTTTGAGGGGTGATATTAACAGTAGTGGTGGCTAGACTCCAAACCTCCAGCACTGTCTCTCTCTGTCTCTGCTTTGTTCTGTTGACTTCATTCTCAAGAAGGCTGTCTCTACATAGTTTGGGATGGCCACCAGCAGCTCTGTGGACTGAGTAATAATTCCTGACATGATGGTTCTAGCAAAGTCCTGTGATGAGTCTCATTGATCAGGTCTGGCTCATCTTTTGAGCTGGGCTCAGGAGAAGGAGAAAGCCCTGTTCAACCCACAGAGATGATTCCCCAGAGAAGAGATATTATTTTACCAGAAGAAGAAATGTTGGACAAGCAAAACAACAGATATCTAGTACAGAGAAGCTTTTTAAGCTTTCCTCCCATGAATGAGGATTACATAGTTTAGGTGGCCTTGAGTTCAGAAGTGATTTAGCTGAATGGTTCTGGCTCTGAGTTTTTCGTGAAGTTTGACTGGATGTTGGCCATGAGTACAGTGTTCTTAAGGCTTGCTTATAGCCGGTGAATCTGTTTCCATGATAGCTCACCCATATGAATATCAAGTTTGTGCTCTTTGTTGGTGGAAGATTTTAGTTCCTTGCCATGTGAACCTCTTCACAGGGTGGCTTGAGAGTCTTCTTGAGCTATCAGCTGGCCTTCCCCAAGAAGGTGATCCAAGAGACCAAGGAAAAGGCTGAAATGTGTTTAACGACTACCTTTGAATACCACCTATCTTCATTTCTATAATATCCAACTGCTCAGAAATGTCATCCCTTTTAATATGAGGGGACTGCACAAGATCATGAACACCAGGAGATGAGGGTTGCTGGGAAAGAGTAAAACTAATCAAGGAAATAATAGAAGAAAATGTCCTGGATGATAAACCCATTAGATTCTAGATTAAAAGGCCCTTCAAGTTTGGATTAAAATAGACCCTCTCCAATGCATATCATAAAATGCAGTCAAAGGGAAGATCTGAAAGTCAAAGGGAAAATCTCATGAGATTCTGGGAAAGAAAAAAAGAAGTCACATACAAACATTTACAATCAGAATGACTTCATAATTATCAAATACAAGTGTGTAAGACAATGTAATGAAGCAGTGTTTTTAAAATTCTGATGAGAGAAATTACTTTAGATATAGAATTTTATACCCAAGACAAGCCATCAATCAAGTTTTGATGTTGAATAGAGTCACTTTAGATATTCAAGTTTAAAATAGTGTCTCCCACACACTATTTCTCAGAAACTTTAGGAAAACATACGATCCAGGAAACAAGAGATTCAATACAAGGAAGAGAAGAAGGAAATCCCCAAAATGATGGAGGAAAAAATTCCAAAGACAACAACTATGTGCCAAGTGTAGAGAGCAAAGAGGACAGACTCAAACAGGTCAGAAGACTCAGGAGATTATTCCATGAGATGATTACATTGACAGAATGCCTAACATGTTGGAACACTGTGAGAGATTTACACAACTGAGAGATTGAAGTGGAACCAGTGTTGAGTTCATCAAAAAGTAAGAGAAAATAAAATGAGAAAATAAAAAATATATTAATTACAGAGAAAACAAAACACAGTGGGGAAAGGTAAAGCAATCAGAATTTACTCTGTGTCTCAACTGGAACTGGTATTGACAAAGTCATGAAAAATGAAAACACAGAATAGCAACCTAACTAAATTCTGATGTAACTGTACTGGGAGGGCAGAGGAATGAAGAGCGTGCATGAATGAAACGTGATGGAACAGGCCTGGGTTCAAAGAGAGCTAAATCCTTGCTTTCCACAACAGGAAATCACTCAATCATATCTGGAACCGAAAAATCAATAAATAGCAGTATAAGCATGTGTCTTAGAGATGTGGAAGTAAATATCAAATGAATCAACTAAGTGGTTGGATATGGCTGCCTCTGGGGAGTTATAATTAATGGAGGGTATGAGGGAAGATATGCTACTATTCATAATAAACCCTGTATAGCTACTATGATCTCCCAACTATGGTCATGTAATTTTAATCAAAACAAAGCTAAATGGAGAGGATTCTGAGAAGGTGGCAAAGTAGGCAGCTCCAAGAACCAGGAATCCCCATCAGGTGCCTCTCCACCTAGACAACAATTACATTGGCAGAATCCTGTCTGATGTAACTCTCTTGAAACTCTGGAGTCTATGGAAGGCTTGCCACTTCCAGGGAAAGTCTTGAACAGTGCATCGCTATTAATTTCAGTCAAGTTCAGCTCTTAACACCATTGCAGCCACTCATCCCCACCCCAGTTCCATGGCAAGCAGCTGAGCACACATTCCAGGAGTGGTTGGCATGAAGTATGTGGGAACCAGGGTAGGCAAAAGGGATCTGAGCTCCACAGCTGACTATTGCTTCTTTTCACAGAGGTGCAAAGAGGTGAATGGCCTTTGTTGTTGTATCTCCTCCCATTGTTGGGACTGGGGTGGGGATGAACCTCCAAAAAAAAAGCCCCTCCCCCTCCTACTGAAGTCATTTTCAGGGAGATTTAAAAGGCTAACATCCCTTTTTTCCCCTCCCTTTCAATTTTCTCTTTACCTGTCCGGGACAGTGCATGATCCGCCCCTCCCACCATGCCCAAGTTACCAGAAACATTGGTGGAGGTACCTGTGAATATGAATGAAAGTCCCTCCTCCCAGCCAAGAATCTGGAGTTATGCTAATGTCTCGGTCATCAACACCATCTTTACTTGCCTTTTGTTCTTCCTGCTCAACTATCAAACTGAGTCTATTCACAAACTTCCCTTTTAATGGTAAAGGCTGATTTCTTAGAAAGGCTTAACTCTGCCTGCTATGGATCACTTTGTTTAACTTTAACCTAACTGCACCACCCAACTTCCTCACTTTTGAATAATAAAAGACTGGGGCCCTTGTCAGTCAGGAGAGACAAAGGCAGAGCCAGAGGCAGAGACAAAGGCAGAGGCCAAGGCAGAGAGACAGAAGCAAAGCGAGGAGAGAAGCAAAGAGAGACAGAAACAGAGAAGCAAAGAGAGCAGCAGAAACAGAAGCAAAGAGAGCAGCAGAAACAGCAGTAGAGAGCAAGAGAGACAGAAGCAGAGAGAGAAGCAGAGCAAGAGGGCCAGAGCCAGAGCTAAAGAGCTAGAGCTAGAAAGCCAGAGCTAAAAAGCCAGAGCATGAGCCTGAGCCTGCTTCATAGGTCTCCCCTGACTGACCTCGGGTCTGTCAGCTTGCATCAGATTTCCGTGTCCGTGTCATTATTTCGCCCACCAGACATCCCGTGGTTCGGGACCCACATCTCTGCCGAGGCTGGTCCCCGGTGGCGACATTTACCCACTCTTGGGAGCCAGACATAAGAAACCAGGGTATTCAAAGGCAATTACACATATAAGGAAAGTTTGAAAGTGACCACACATGCCCAGAGAAAGGTACAAATTCAAAGACCCAAGGAGACCCTAAGTTTACACCTCAGGCAGATCCGTGGCACAGAGAGAGCCTACAATAATTAATAAACAAACAAACAAACAAAAACAATAATAAAGAAACAGCAAACCCCAGAAAAGGGAGGGAAATCTGATTTCCATAGTTATCACATTATTAGACTCAAATGTCCAGTGTTTTAAAGAAAAATCACAGGGCATACCAAAAAAAAAAAAATAGGAAAGTATGGCCCTTTCAAAGGAAAAAAACCTGGCCAACAGGAATTGTTTCTGAAAAGGATCTGATGGCAGATCTACTAGATAAAGACTTTAAAACAACCAGCTTAAAGATACTTGACAATCCAACGGAATATGTGAAGAAAGTCAAGAAAACAATGTAGGAACAAAATGGAAACATCAGTGAAGAGACAGAAGACCTAAAGAGGTTTTTTGTTAGTTTGTTTGTTTTGGTTTTGGTTTTGGTTGGGATTCAGGTGCTGGTCCCGGGATGGGACTCGGGGCTACTCTGAGGGTACAGGAGGTTTACGACACTGTTATTGGTACAGAGGATCAGGTTCATTTCAGGGTAGGGGAACTTATGGTATGAGAAGTCTTGGAAGATGGGTCTTGAGGTGGGTCTTGAGGTGCCTGCACCTGCAGCCATTCCTATAGAGCTACCAGCAAAGGTTCTGGGGGGTGAGATGCAGGTACATGAAGTTGCAGAAACCAGCAAGATGTTTCCCCACCTCACATGGCCAACAGCACGACTCCCGGAAGCTGGTGACAGGAGACTGTTTGTTGAAGTGGCTGTTACAGGGAGCAGCCAGTGGCCACCCTGCCTCTTCTTTGTGCTGGTATTCGACATTGACATTGCCTGCAAGGTGGTCCCTTGGATTTTGGCCAAACTTCTTCAGCTTTTGTTTATCTGGTCATGTCTTCATTTCTCCCTCACTTTTGAAGGATAGTTTTGCCAGATAAAAGATTCTTGGTTGACCCTAGGGATGGAAACCCCCTTCGTATTCAAAGAGATCAATACATCGAAAAGGGAGGAAAGGTAAAACCAAGAGAAAAAATAGGCAAGGAATGTGGATAGACATTACAAAAGATGGAATACAATCCTCAGGGGGAGATGCATGAGTAAACTCTTTTTGTCATTCGTAATTCAAGACATGCAAATTAGATGATGTCATGCCAAGTTTTTGTAGACTATTGGCAGAGAAAAGAGAATTTTATACTCTTTGTTAGCAAAGATTAGCAGGTAGGTGAGAGTGCAGATCGAAGCAGACTTGGTTGAAGGTCATCAGGGAATGACTATGGAAATGTATAAGGCACCTGCTAGTTGATGGGGAAGCTCTTCCGTTGGCCTTTTCTCCTATCGGCATACTCCATGAGTAGGCATGCTATGTTTAAAGGCACTGGCGGGAAAAACCACCAGTGTGTCTCAGACAAGACTAGCTAAACAAATAGTGATACACCCTTTTCACAGTATCTCAGTCTGTTCAGGCTGTGGTAACAGAATACCACAGCCTGGCGTAGTTTAGATCTCCCAGCCCAAGATCCTAAGACCAAGGCACCAGCAGGCTGAGTGGGAGGGGAGGGCCTGCTTCCTGGTTCAAGGGCAGTGGTCTTTTCTCTGGGTCTGCCCATGGCAGAAGACGGGAGAAAGCTCTCTGGGGTCTCCTATATAAAGGCACTCATCCCATTCACTTTTATGATCTAATCACCTCACAAAGGGCCCTGGGGACTAGATTTCAACATAGGAATTTGGGGGGGAGGACACAAACATCCAGACCTCGGCATGTGGACTGCCGTGCACCATTGAGGAGAGAGGCTGATCTGTGTGTGTCCGTATCAAAGAGAGAACAACATATATGAAGCTAAAAAAATAAAAATAAAAAGGGCTTGCAGCAGCACTTATAGCTTGAGTCCATTTGTGTGACACGTGGGGAAAAGTGCTATCTATAATGATCTCGTACCTTCTTAATGGTCATTAAAAAGTAATTGGCTACTTTCTCAGAGGTAAGCTGTAAAACTTAACAGTGATGATTCAAAACAAAATACAGGCATTCAGATGAGGCTCCCGGGGCTGCCTGCAGAGGTCATGCAGAATCTTTACATTTTTGTGTGAATTACAACAGCTTGATTATTCCTAGCCAGCTGCTCTGTAACGATGAAAGTAAGACATTTGAACTGATGAAAGCAAACTATATAACATTCTGATTTTAGATCTTTTGTAAGTTTTAGTAATTGGGCTTTTCTTTTTGTAATAAGCTTTCCTTTAAAAAGTATCTAATTCTTGGTGGCACCTGGGTGTCTCAGTTGGTTAAGCAACTGCCTTCAGCTCAGGTCATGAACCCAGAGACGCGGGATCGAGCCCCACATCGGGCTCCCTGCTCGGTGGGAAGGCTTCTTCTCTCTCTCTCACTCCCCCTGCTTGTGTTCCCTCTCTAGCTGTGTTTCTCTCTGTCAAATAAATAAAATATTTTTTTTAAAAAGTATCTAATTCTTTAGCTTAAAGGAAAAAACAAAACAAACAAACAAAAACCCCTAGAAACTAATCTGCCACATTTCTTTCGTCGGCTGGCCTGGAGTTTCTTGGCCCAGTAAGACCTCAGATTTGTCCTGGACTAGAATTCAGGAGGCCTGGGCGCCAGTCCTGGCTCGACGCTTTGCTGCCTGGATGACCTTGAGTAAAACCTTTCGGCTCCCTCTTTTTCTCAGCTGTCTTGGGGGGCACAGCCCCTTTCCTCTCTGCCCCACGGGACCCCTCAGAGGAGCAATCGACATCTCTCAACTTGTAGAGCCTATGCAGACGGGTTTATTCTGATAACAAGGAGGATCTTCTCAAAGGTTAAATACTTCTGTTTTCTGGTTTCCCCAGAGGGCAGGCAAGCCTGGGTATTTATTTAATAAACCTTGAGCGCCTTTCTGAAGCAGGCACTTCGCCCGGGGCTGGTTTTCTGGAGTTGAACATGACACAGTGCTTGCTCTCAAAGAATTCACTTTGGTAGGGGAGGCAACCGGTAGCTGCAGGAAAAGGGGAGAAATGCTGGAGAACAGTTATAGACAAGTGACAGGACCCAGGGAAGGAACTCTGTCCGGTTGGGAAGCTGTCGCTGAAAAGGTGACTTTTGGGCATTTGGCTTGAGTCTTAAAGAACCTGTTAGAGGGGCGCCTGGGTGGCTCAGTTGGTTAAGCAACTGCCTTCGGCTCAGGTCATGATCCCGGAGACCCAGGATCGAGTCCCACATCGGGCTCCCTGATCGGCGGGAAGCCTGCTTCTCCCTCTCTCACTCCCCCTGCTTGTGTTCCCTCTCTGGCTGTATTTCTCTCTGTTAAATAAGTAAAATCTTAAAAAAAAAAAAAAAAAGAACCTGTTAGAATTTGGGGGGGCATGGGGGGGGGGGGGGGCGGGGCGTGGACTGAGTGGTTTCCTGGTTAAAGCGCGGCAGTGTCCAGCCTGGGTCACTTTCATCTGTATTTATCAGCCCTGACCTGGGCTGTGTTGCAGCGAGCCACCAGAAACTTGCTCTCAGCTGCCTGTCCTATCGGAAAATATTCGTTAACAACAGGTTAGGAGCATTTCCCTCCCAGGATAGATGCACTGGGGTCCAAAAAATAAGATGGGTCCCTACACACAACGAAATCATAATAATGTTTTTATTTTATGGCTGCTGCCAGAGAAAGTACCTGAGTACTTCCTACTGGCCACCAACTGGTGCTAGATCATTACGAATAATTATTCTTCTTTCATTGGCACAGCAACCTATTTCTGGTCCTATTATCAGCTAGGAGACAGAAGGCCCGATTCACCAAGTCAGTTAGTGGCAGAGTCCAAGGCAGACCCGGGCCATGATCTCGCACACCCGTTGTTAGGTTGGTTCTCACAAGCGAGCCTGGGAAATGGACAGCAAATGCACATGATCCCCGTGTAAGATAGGAATTTTGACCTGGGACAGCTTTGCGAGGGACCCCAGACTCCTGGCTGGGTTGAGGCTATTGCCCTAAGGTGGAGCTCAAGGCCCTGATAGGCAACAGGGGCAATATTGTGGGGGGAGCACTGGCCCCCTGGAACCTCTCCAATCTCATCCCTGGAAGAAGCTGCCCACTGAGCTGGGTGTTAGGCCTGCCATGGCTGGGCCTGGGAGCCATGGCTCTGGAAAGCTATTTGGAAAGAGACACCCCTACTTCTCCATCCTCAGCGTGAGGTGGGCTGGACGCTGTCTGCCAGGGACCACTCCAGGTCGACCCTTTTCCTACCTGTGTTCAAGGAAGTGACAGAAATGTGGAAGAGGACTTGTTTCTCCTTGACCTGAGGCAACATTTGAGGTGATAGAGAATAACTTCTTCTTTCCTGGGTTGCTTGGGTCAGTGCATGGAGAATGGCGTCCCTGTGGGTTCGCAGAGAGAGGGGTGCAGTTGAAAAGCCTGAACACTGCTTAACCAGGAGGAAGTCACATTCAAACACACATCACCTCACGGCCCCCTGCTATGCCTTCTTCCAAAACCCACTGAATCTTTTCTGTCTTTGTCCATCTGTCTCTCTTCCTCTGTCTTTCTCCCGTAGGCCCTGTGGTGTAGTTCTACCAGCTTCCTCTTCCCTCTCCCCCTCTTCTCTCTCCCTCAGCCACTCTCCCTCTCCCCCTTGTCCTCTCTGCCCCCCGTCCTATGGGTCCACCCCCTCGCCAGCCGCAGGGCCGACCTACACACATTTACAACCCAGGGTTTTTACCAAAGAGATTCTGTAATCACTTCTGTTAAAAAGTGGGCAAGTTGTGCTCTTTATATGCCAAGAAAAAAACCAAGTCATCTTAATTTAACTTTTCTCTCCAGCCGTTGGCCTGTGGCTAGAGCAAAAATAGGTCTCCGTGCTTCTGGCCTTCACGCCGCCCTCCCCGAGCTGCAGGGCGGCGCAGCTGACAGACATGTTGCTGGAGCCAGAATCCTGTTACAACGCAGGGCCGCTGCCAGAGCTCTGAGCCCAGCCGGGCCTGCGGCCAAGGCCCTGGATTGCCTGGAGGCTGGGGGCGGGCGAGGGGGACAGCGGGGCAGAGTGGCCAAAGCTTCTGCCCACCTGGCTCCAGGGCTAGGCTGCTTGGCTGCCTTCTCCCCTTCCCCAGTGAGGCTGCGGGGTGGGGTGGTGTCGGCTGGAGCCCAGCGCCTCTCTCGGCCTGCCATTATTCCCGGTGACAACCCGCAGCCCGGCCAAGCTGTCAGGTTAGTGCCCAGCCCAGAACTGTTAAATTTATGGCACTAACATTTGAATGGGAATTTAGAGTTACATAACGTTCTTACCTCCTAACCAGTGAGTGGAGGCAGTTTTATTGAGTTCTGACAATGACCAAACTGAGGTTCATAGCGGTTAAATTATTCAGGTAGGGACGGAGCTGCTACTTACGACTCTGGAATTCTTTGTCTGAATGTCCCCAAGCCAGGTTCCAGAGTCTGCACAGGCCACTCCTCCAGGCCTGGTCCCAGGGCAGACCGCACCATGGGCATACATTGTCTCTAGTGTCAAGGGTGGCGTCAGGCAGAAGTGTGTTGGATGTGCATGGACCTTGGGTGTGTTAGACTGGCCTATCCCCAGAAACAGTTGTCCTTGCCGGTAGGAAGAGGAGGGGACAGGGTCCTCTCTATCATTCAGGCATGGAACTCCCAGGCATCTGAAAATTCTCACTTTGAAACTGGCCTCCAGGTCCTTGTGAATGTGCGTTTGTGGCATTAGGAGGATAGAATATGTTTTAGTTAATAATTAACTCAATTTATCACTTAACACTAGACTTACGGGTTCTGGGGTCATAAATGTCAGAGGGCCTGTTGGACAGCTGTTCATGTGTTTACTGGCAGTTTGGATGTCCAAACCCCTTACCCGTTTTCTGTTGGGTCATCTCAGTCGTGATCGGATATCTCTGTGCCTCAACCCTTTGGAATCTCCTTATCAGAGTTCTAGAGAGTGTCCCTTACCACCTATGGCTTCATCTTGGTCCACCTGAGAGACCGGTCACGCTTTGTGGTTGAAAACTTTCTCGTCATACCTGACATTTCTCTGACCTGACCCAGATCTCCCTCCTGGGCTCAGTGTCTTGGAAAGTCCTCCAAGTCAATCCATTCCCTCTCCCAGACCTGTTCTTCCTCATGGCTTCCGCACTCACTCCCAATTCCCCACCTACCTGTCACCAAGCCTTTTCTATTTTACCTCCCTGAGGTCTCTGAAGACCGCCTGTGTAGCTCTATGCCACACGACCTCCCAGTTCAATTCAGGGCCTTTCTGTGGGAGCCCAGGACAATGTCCTGATGGCTGTCCCTTCCTTCAGTCTTGCTCTTCTCTAGCCTATGCTCCACACTGCTGCCGGAGGGTCTTCCTAAACAGCTCAGAAATCTGCCAAGCACCCCACTGCCCATAAAGCAGAACTGCAGCCCCTCAGCCTGTCCTTCTAGACACTTGCTTCTTTATGATATCAGATGTAAAGATCAGGTTGTCCTCTGTAGCACGTGCAGGGAGTGAGAGACAAGGAAGGCGCACTGGGAAATCAGGCAACAGCAAACCTCAAACACGTGGCTAAGCCTTCTGGCACGAGCCAAGAAACGTCACTGAGAAAGACCGAGGTGGACAGCAGGCTCGGAGTTCCTGAGCTCAGACCTGGGTCACCTCATTACCTCCTCAGATCTTGAGCTCAGCTCATTGAAGAAAGATGTGCCCTCTTTCCCTTCTCTCTCTGCCTTTTTCCTTCTACTCTCCCCACCAGCCGGCTGCCTTGTTTTTCCTATCTCTACTTCAACCCTCACAGGAAAAGAATCTCTTGACCCAATTCGTGCTGGTCTCCCTTGACTGGAGAGTTCTCGCCAGACCATGTCAAGGACAGGACTCGGAGCAGGTGCCTGGCCTGATCTAGTCAACTGAAAGCAGGGATGTGGGGTCACAAGGTGAGCAAGTGTACTGGCCAGACCCCCACCGATCATCTGCCGACGTTTAGAAATTTGAGAACCCACGGTGCTCTTCCCACCTTCCTCATCTTTGCTAATGTTGTTCCCCTCACCAGGTACACTCAGTCTTCATGGTTCGTGCTGCCCACCCCAGTGTCCCCTACCCCGACACTGGAAGCCTCTTCTAAACCCATCCAGATGGGATGAGCACTCATTCTGGGCCCCCAGCACAAGTAGAACTGACGTCCTGCTTTTTGTGATTGTGAGTTGTTACCTGTCTCTCGAGTTGGGTTGTAACCACTAAGAGAACAGAGACTATACTAGCCTTCTTTTTTTGTTGTTAAAGATTTTATTTATTTATGGGGCGCCTGGGTGGCTCAGTTGGTTAAGCGACTGCCTTCGGCTCAGGTCATGATCCCGGAGACCCGGGATCGAGTCCCACATCGGGCTCCCCGCTCAGCGGGAAGCCTGCTTCTCCCTCTCTCACTCCCCCTGCTTGTGTTCCCTCTCTGGCTGTGTTTCTCTCTGTCAAATAAATAAAATCTTTAAAAAAAAAAAAAGATTTTATTTATTTATTTATTTGAGAGAGAGAGAGAGAGAGCAGGGGCAGGGTTAGAGTGAGAAGGAGAGGGACAAGCAGATTTCTGACTGAGTACCAAGCCCAACATAGGGCTCGATCTCACCACCCTGAGGTCATGACCTGAACAGAAATCAAGAGAACCTGCTCCACCCAGGCACCCCAACAC